>VXBB01024195.1:103549-137310 GCA_013399915.1 Illadopsis cleaveri | reverse complement strand
TTTTTCTTTTTTCAATATGGTCTCAGGGGTGATAAAACTGAGTTACAGAAACACAGTGGTATTGCTGTTGTGTTTGCCTGTACATGGATTATGGGGATGAAGGAGAGGTGAAGGCAAGCTATTTTTTAGCATGCTTGTTAATAATGAAGAAATACAGCAACTTGTTTTCAGCCATATGCCTCTCATATTTGGTTTCCTGTAACTCATGGTTGTTTCCATGCCAGCAGAGCTACATCGTAATCAGTCGCTTTCCCCTTCTTACTAGCTTTTTAAAAATGCTTAGATGCAATTCCTTTTCAGTAGTGTGGATGATTTGATTAAGGAGCTCATTTGGATGACTCCTCATTTTATCTTAATCACAGTATTTTTGCAATTTCCATTCTTCCTAGAAACCAAAGTACTTCTGTGTTACCTAATTCCTAGCATGAACTTTCCCGGGCTGGTTTTTGGTTATATCGTCAGGTCATTGCATCCCTTGAAGCTTCTTCTCATTTATTTCTGGTGCTCACTCTCCTCACCAAACCAAGTGAAAAGGAAACTGTGGGGTTGCAAGATTTTGTTTAACAGTTTTCATTGTAAGTTTAGCTCAGTTTTGTGTACCTAGAGTGGGCCCCTCGCTGCTGCAGATGGGCCCTGACTGTCTTAGAAGTTCTTATCAGAAGGTGATTTATGTTGTATGAAGTAGCTAGTTTCTATTTCCCCGTTAACCCATCCTACCAAGGTATCTTCTTTCTCCCTGCCCATTCTAAGCCTGTCCCCCAAGTCTAGAAACCCCTGAGACCCCTCCCCAATGTACCTTTGATTTGTCCTGTATTATGTAATCCAACTGGCATTTACCCCCCAAGTGTGTCCCATTGGTGCAAAGTTTGTATTCACCCCTCCCCTAACCCTAAGACAAAACCCCTGAGAGCCCAAGGTACGGGGTCTCTCCTGAGGAACCGGGCCAAGGGTGAGGGGTCTCCTTGTACTCCCCAATAAACCTTTGTTCCTCCACCTCCGAGAGGCCCCTCTTTCTTCAACCACGGCCGTAACAGTGAGAGTCTGGGTGCTGCAAAGCCAAAAACCCACACATTGATCCTGTTGAAAGGTGTCCGAGCTGACCGGGTTGCCAGGCTGAGTGCTGGCTGACCAGAGGGACAGCCGAAGCAACAGGAAACCTCACCCTACAGAGTGTAGTGACCATGGCCAATGCATGGCCAGTGGATCTCCTGGGGTGGCCTTGCTGCACAGCAGCTCATGGCTCTGCAGCCCTGGGGCTCTGTAGCTGGCAATCACATGGCTTTGCAGATGAACACCACAGATCTGTCAGCAGATAATGGATTTGCAATGAGGAACTACACATGGGACTGGGCATTGACAAACCTGATGACAGGTGAGAGGCAGTGCCTGTGGTCCTGAGTGGAGTGGGCATTAGGAGGGCTAAGGACTAGATAAGGTTTTTGGTGATGCATAAGAGAAGGCAATGAACTGGTACACTGGCAATTTTGGAAATAGGCTGATGGTGCAGCCGATGGCTCTGGGGAAACAGAGACTTGTTCCTGGATTTGAGTATCTACTTGTGCCTGGCCTGGCAGGTAGGGCCCTGCTCCACCACCTCCCAGCCCAGGAAAGTGGGCTAGGTGCTGCTGTACATGAAAAAAAAAAATCTTCATATAATCATATATAATCATAGAATCATAAAATGGTTTGAGTTGGAAGACACCGTAAAGATCATCTAGTTCTGACACTACTGCTATGGACAGGTTTCACTAGACCAGGTTGCTTACAGCTCCATCCAATCTGGTCTTGAACACTTCCAGGGATGGGGCATCCACAACTTCTCTGCGCAACCTGTTCCAGTGTCTCACCACCCTCACAGTAAAGCATTTCTTTTCCGTATCTAATCTCACCCTACTCTCTTTCGGTTTGAGGCCATTCCCCCTTGCCCTGTCACTGCATGCTTTTGTAAAAAGTCCCTCTCCAGGAGAGCTTTTATATAGGCTACCTTCACTTACTGGAAGAACACAATTAGTGCACTCTGATGCCTTCTCTTTTCCAGGCTGAACAGCCCCAATTCTCCCAGGCTTTCCTCACAGGAGAGATGCTCCAGCCATCCAACCGTTGTGGTGGCCTCCTCTGGACTTGCTCCAACAGGTCAACGTCTCTCCAGAGCTGGATGCAGCACTGCACATGGGATCTTACCAGAGTGGACCAGAGGGGTAGAATCCCCACCCTCAACCTGCTGGCCATGCTGCTTTTGATGTAGCCCAAGATACAGTTGGCTTTCTGGACAGAGAGTTGGCTTCATTGACATAAGATGCTATCACACAGATCTGAAATGATTTCACATTTATTAAATTGTTTATTGCTATTGCTCTGAACCATGGTTCTCTGCGAGGAGTCCCCAGTCAGTCTTTAAACATAAAAATGTAAAAAACCCACTGTGATTCCTCAGGGTGTCTTCCAGTATGAAAAACCTGTATCTACAAGATTTTGCACAGAATCTTACTTATAGTAATTATTATTTTTACAAAGACAACAAAAATGATGTGCTTGCACAGAGCTGGAATTTGGCTGTGAAGAACTACTCTTTCTCACAGATTTACTGGTCCATAAAAATTACAGGCATAAAACTAGCATTTGGATTTTTATGAAATCTGTTAAAAAATCTATCAATATAAAAACGTGTTATAATTTGTGGCATCCCTTAACAAAAAGGACTGAATCAGGGCAAACCAATTCATATTAGAACATAATGTCTAGAGTGCTGCCAAAAGATAAAATAATGCTTGAGTGCCACAGCCTTATTTTATAGCTCATGCCTGAAGATAAATTTTATGGTTCAGATAAGGCTTTTTGAAAATAGACATTTATGACTCTTTTATTAAAGGGGGCTCTTCACTGGACACGACTGTAATAAAATTGTATCTCTGCAAAACAGATGATAGTGTCACTTTGACTTTTACCATGCAACAGAGTGCTGCTTCAAAGCCTGGCCACAAACCATATGCAAAAATGCTCCAGTTTGGACTGGCAAATGTTTGTGTTATTCTTTGTGTGGAAACTGTACACTCCCTTTAAGGCCAGTTGTCCTAAAATTAAAAGTGAAATTTTGACATTGGAAAGTTTTGGTTTTAGAGAACTTAAGAACTAAGAACTTAATAACTAAGTATGGTTTGACTAGATTCCAGTTCTCTAATCCATGAGGAGTTCCCAAAGCCAATGATGGACCATTGGTAAACATTTTTTATTACAATCTCAAGGTACTATTGCTACTAAATGCACAAGGGCAAGGGAGAAAGACTTTGATCATTCAGTCTGTTTTGCTGTAGCTTCACTGCATGGCTGTGGCTTGTCTCTCTCCTATCTGGTTTAGCAAGGATAGACACAGCCCAGGCATAGCTCTGGGGACAGTTCACTCCAGGCTCTTTTCCCCAAAACATGTGGAACTATCCTGCCTCTCTTCCCCTCTACAGTCATTCCATAATACATCAACACTTTTGCCTTCCACTCACTGGAAGTGAGTGGCAGTGTATCCCTGGGCATGCAATACACACACTACATCCGTTGCTATCAGGACACCCTGAGGGACTGCAAAATACTCCTTACCTTATTTTGAACACTTTCAGATGAAAGCAGAAGATCATGTAGTAGCAGCATTTTAGAGGCACCAAGGTATGACTGAGGCACAAGGATATCTGCTCTGAAGGGAGCTAACCTTTACTGGCGTGGCCATGAGCCAGTCTACACTTCTTGGAGGCTTTTACTCAGCTGTAGTGAACTATAAGCAAACTGCAAGCAAGCTAAACAGGGCCAAGGCACTGGCTTGAGAAGTAACATTTATCTGTCAAACTGTTTGGTGTTTACTAGCCCCCTACCTGGCCCACTTTTGCCACATGACCTTTTAACCAGCACAGCTTCAGAAGGTGGTCAGGAGTGGCTTGAGGGATAATACGAGGTCAGAGACTGGCTGCAATACAAGGTATAGTGAAGACCATGCTGTGGAAAGGGTCCAGCTGTGCTGCTGTAAGCAAGCCAGGCCATCCCATTCATTTGCATGGTCAGAAAACATACCCCAGTTGTCCCGCTGTGGCCAGTATTTCACTTTAATCAACAACATGGTTTGCTACACAAACATGAAAGGAAAACACAACAAAGCTGTTTAAATATGGTAGGTTCTCCTTTGCTGTAATGTCCTTTTGTAACTTTATGACCTAATTGGCTGAATTCAGTATGATTTTAGTGCTTTTAAAGAGAGCCTAGTTTCAATCCCAAGAAAAATTCCAACATTTCAATATTGTTTTTGTTACACATGAAGAAAAAACATGAGCATGTAGTTCTCCAGAAAACAAGATGTTCCCACAAACGTTTAATTAAAAATCTCAACATTTTCCGGCTGTTTTTAAAATTTAAATGAAATGTTATCATAGACCACAATCAAAAAAATCTACTTTGGTTTACTGAAGTGAGCCCAAATGATTCATTTTCAGGTCTTCACCTCCCATCATATACCCAGCATAATGAAGTAGTGTGACTATGCAGAGTTCTCAAAAGAAAACAAGTATTCACAATGAAAAATGTAGGGATTGAGAAGCCTCTAAAATAGTAGCTGAGGCAACAATTTTGCTGATGAAGGGTTCCATCTGATCAGGTGTAGACATCTACTCCTGATCTGGTTGTCTGCTCTCTTATTAGAGTTACTGGAAGGAAACAGGCACTGTTTGGAAAGTGAACAAGGTTCAGTTTCTGAATGTAACTTAACCACACAGACTGAGCTAATGATGTAATTCTAGGTGATTTTAATGAGTAGAAACAGGCCTTTTGGAGTGAAATCCTTTGCCAATATTAACTTCAGACTGAGACAGAAAAGGACCCAGATGTGTTGGGAGGTTTTTTTACAAATGGGACGGGACTTCTGGGAGACATTCGTCGAGGCTTAATTGTGGCATAAGCCTCATAACAAAGTTTGGGACAATTGAAAGATGGCAACAGCTCATGTCTTGCCAGCAGCAGCCAAAGATTTCTTTGTTACAGAGCATTTAAAAAACTTTCTAGCCAAAAGCAAATTGCTAAAACTTACAGACAATTGTTCTAGCCAATCACTAAAAGCACACGTACACCTGCTTCAAACACTGCCTGCTTGTATGCTTTCTATTAACAACACACAATACTCCATTATTAAGTTTAAAACCTTCTACTATCTTTCTAGGCATATTTTCCTGCAGTCTTAAGGTTTATCCTAGCCAAACCTAAAAACTCAAACTATTATTTCCTGTCCTTGCTTGCTATACTTATTGTATCTTTTCTAGTTTCAGACTGCAGCTAGAGTCGACTCTAAACTCTGCTCTGTTTCTGAGGTCCGCTTTCTGAAAGTCTTCTTACCTTCAGCATTTCCCACACCAGAGGCAGGCAAAAAATATATTTAATTTGCATTTTATATTTTTTCATAGTTGGGTAAATTTCTGTCAGGTATTTTACTGCCCATATTGTCCAAGACACAGACATTCTTTGCAAACTGCTCCAGCACTGGAGTGTGAAGCAGCCCTGAAAGCCCGTGAATGATCTCTGTAGCATCTCTGAGGTTAATCGGTGTCAGTAATGATAGACAATGACAATGAAGTGAAAAGAAGAAAGAGCTTTTCTGAATGCCAGGAGGTAATGAAGCTTTTGAACTGATGCACATGGTATCAGATCACTCTGTGCTGCAGTTATTAGAACAGTCTCGTAGATAACTTAATCAGGCACATCTTTAAACAACACAAGTGAATAGTCATTGATTCTGGACAACAAGGATTTTCTGTGTACTTGCTGTAGGTTTGACTTGCTTGCAGGACTCACCAAGAAGAAATGTAATTGTTTTCATTTCTGAAGACCTCAGAGTCAGGAATGCCTTGCCAATGTCTCCTGGACAATGGGGGAATCTCTGTAAGCTTGCTCTCAGCTTCTGATTGCTACAGCTTTTTAGAAAAACACAGGGTAAGCTCATCACTGCACCCAATCCAAACGTTCTGTACCCTATTCTGTTGTCTCAGAATGGAGGTGGGAGGAAGAGCAGTCCATCTCCCATTAGCCTAAAGCTAGATGGTTGCCGTGATAAACGAAAATCCCTTCTCTAATAATCTTTGCTACCTTAACTATCATCAGCACAACCGTGATAGGCAGAACTACCCAGCTTTACAAAGAGCTTTTTATGTCTGAAAGACATTATCTAACAGTATGTGACATACTGCAACTCTTTGACTATTGTCTGGAGATGTAAGAGGCACTGAAGCAGCCTGTTCCTAATTTCATGCTATGATAGCAGATCCTGCATCATGCTGTGATAGCAGATCCTGACTAACTGGACAAGATATTGCTCAAAAATCCACTCTGTTGAAAATGAATGGAGTATCTTGGACAAGCTTAAAAAAAGTCAATTATGTTTTTCCCCAGAACTATTCTTCTCATACATACCCTACAGGAATAGTGGCATCAAATATATGTACCCCATATTTTGACTTTTGGATTCTATGTTTTGGCCTTCTTTTATGAGTGTTGCTATTGGCCATGATGGAGGCAGAGGGTATGCCAAGCTCCAGTGCTAATCTCCAACTATTTAGAAACTCTCCAAAAGAATCTTAGGTTGCATAAAGAACTCTTACAAGATGGTCAAAATAGACTTAGTTGTGAATCTAAGAGTGTTTTTTGCATTTTTAATGGACCATTTTCTGTTGATGTTACTATATTTATACTTCTTTTCATATGCGACAAAACAGCATCAGAGATGTCGCAGCAGTGTCTGTGAAAAAAAAAGACATTTGAAAAAGAAAATCTAAATCTGTGGTGACACTTTAATTTACAGAAGCCTCTGAATTTAATAGCTGGCAAAGCAGTCTCATACTTACTGTTCTCCTTCACTTCTGCATATTATGAGTTTGGTGTTGCCCACAACAGAAAATCCCTGAAAGGGCTTCCCTTTTGAGATGTTTTCTTAAGGTAACTTCTGTTACAGTAGCTGGAGATTTTCAGACTGTGCTGCCTACTTTTATAAGCCTTGTTTTCCACTGCAAGGGAACTGAGATGTTACAGGCACAGGGTGTCCTTTATGCCCCTATCATGCAGCGTGAACTCCCACAGAGTGCATGACCTCTGTGAGTTGATATAGGCAGGCATAGACAGTTAAATAGTCACACTGTTGTCTCTTGAATATACACAGCAAAGAGGCCAGGCATGAGTGCTATGCATATGCTAAGAGTTCTTGCACAGCTTCACACACAGTTAAAATGACTTCTCACTTCTAAACCTGCTTTCCTCTTACAGTCTCATTGCTGCCTTACAGCCCAGTGTGATGGTAGCTCTGGTATCATCACTCATGTAGCTTTTCTGCCAGGGACTGACTGGCAGAAAGGCATGACTCAGTCACTGGTCCAAGCTCAGCCCCTGGGACCCCTCATAAATAAACATAGGTACACACTGCTTGGCACTTCCATGCAGGATGGTCAGAAAATTACATGAAATTGAGTACAATAAACCAAAGTCTTTAGGCTTTGAAGAAAAGGTTTTTCCTCAGTCATAAGCAATGCACAGTACAAATGGGTGTAAAAAAAGGGAACGTGGGAGGAGAGAACCAAAATACGTCACGAATATCCCCAAAGGCAAATTACCACCCCAGAACATACCAGTGCCAGGGTAAATCCAAGTTTCTCCCTGTCAGGGTGGAAGCAGAAGAGTGATTCATCTCAGACAACCACAACAGCCATCACCTTTACAGGTCATGTCTGAAAAAGAAGATCTGGATTTTCTTGAATAACTCTTTGAAATTCTTTTTCTCTAAGCCAGTTGCTAGTGGATAAGTAAAGCCATTTTCACCTGTGATACAACACCTGAATGGAGGGCAATTCACTTTATGAAATTGTTGGTATTTTATATGACAAAGAGTTTGAAAGAAAATAATGCAACAAGAAGAGCAAATATATACATTTGATGCATGAAACAGCTTCTCAATTCAACTTTTTCCACTGCAAATGACAAAAGATAATCCTCTTCATAGGAGGTATTGACCAGTAATTTTTCCATGGAAAAGGCTTTGTAGTATTGCTCTGTTGTCTGTCCAATATAGAATGGGCTCTCTTCCCTGGGCTCCCAGGAACTGAGGATTAATTTCAACTGTGGCAGTCTTAGCTCATGTACAGGAATTTATGTGACAGTGGAACTGCCTTTTAAAGTTTTTAGTTTACATAGTGAGTAGAAATTAATTCATAACCAACTCAGAAAGAAGGTAAACTTGTGAGTTCCTCCTTTGTATTTCAGTGTCAATTTCTTTCTGTACCTTCCTGCATAGGGGAGGTACAGAAATGTCTTATGCACCACAAGGTGCTCATATGATTTGGAAATCTCTGATCAGGGGCCAGTCTGAGCTGTCTCCTCCACTTCTCTCAGCCTCTCATGCATATTCCAAGGCTCTGCTCAGAAAGCTATTTTTGTCTGTTTCAGAAATCTGTGTTGTTTATTCCAAGAACCCATCTGAAGAATTTACACATTGGAGCCCACGTTGCCAAGAATATGGAAATTATAACTGCAATACAAAAGACAGTTAATAAAACAAAGACATGACCTTAATGAAATAAATGCTTATTTGTATCCACTCTACGAACTAGGTTATCTTTGTATGTGTGAAAGCATAAGACAAAAATTCTTCCTGCTCAAAATGGTGGCATAATTATTTTAATGGGATAATAACTAGGCGAAGACACACTGTGAATGGGAAGACAGTGTTCTTGTGATTTGTCCATAAACTGCGGACATGGTCCTGCAGCAGCTGAAATGGCAGGAATTGGCTTTAATGGAACCGTGGTTCTAGCTTTGTTTGTGGAAATTTGTTGAGATTGCATATGAGAATTAGTATCCCAAGCTGACAACAGTTCTTTTCCACCAACGCAAGGCACATTTCAGGATTGATATCTTGCCAGATTTGCTATGAAATTAAAGCTGTGGTAAAGCACAATGAGAGGCATCAAACAGTGTGATGTGAAAGGGTGTGAATCGCTGCAGAAGTATAGGACTAGTGTTTGGTGTTGGACAGGAATGTGGGCTAGATTCAGAATTCTGGCCGTTAGTTTATGACCTAGAATGGGACACTCAATTCTTTTGCTTGCTACCGCATGTACAAATGACATCAAATTGTTATTCACTTCTTGCTTGTACCCCAAGCAATTAAAAAAAACAAACAAACCAAACCCACCCCTTATGCAAATGATGATTAGTGCAGTTCTCAGACGTAGGACGCTTCTGGAGATCATCACGCCTTGGATGCAATGGCCTTCCCCTGACTCAGCTGCTTCCCGAGACCCACCCCCGCGCCTCCACACACAGAGGCACACTCCCTGTGCCGAAACGCACAAATTCGTGCGGATTTCTTCCCTGAGACGACCCTCGACTCCTGCAACCCATTACAACTTGCTCATCTGGGAATGGTCTGAAATTCCTGGGATTCCAGCTGCTCTTGCCTAGGAAAAAGAACACCGGGTCCCGGTACCGAGGAGGCTCGCTGCCCTGCCCGCCTCCCCGCGTTCTGTGGAAAGAACGTGGCTCTGGCTCAGCAGCACGGCCTCCTCTCCGAGGGCCTCCCCGCCATGCNCTTGGCGGGTTATACCATCAATTAGCCAAGACAACGGAACAGAAAGTGCTCTCAAGTCTCTCGGTGTTCATCAGGCAGTGAGGTTTCCTATGGGTTGTTAAATAAAGCTGAGATGTGTGATAGTAGCAGGGCTCCCTTCGCGTTCTGAGCGTTCTGATATTACAGGACAGGCTCGTAGTATCCAGGGGCAGCCCGTGGGGTCTGTTAGGGCAGGGCCTCACTGCTGAAAAAAACCAGAAGTAGTTTCCATACTGGGTTTTCCAATGACTGCCAGCTACAGTGGTCTGCGTCAGTGGTGACAGTGGACATGAACACTCAGGAGGTCTTGCACTGGTTGTGGAATTACTGCCTGTGCTGTGGGCCAGGTAGGTCCCCCTGCACCTGGGCAGCTGGGGACTGACTGGCTGGCTGACAGCACTGCCAACAGGACCTGGGATACAATAAAGTTAGTGTCCTTTTGTGCACTTAAAGAAGTGCATCCTTTTGCCATGGTGGCCAGTAGCATCCTGGGCTCCACTGGGCAAGGCACTGCAGCACATCGAGAGAGCGGTTACTTCTCCCACCTTGGCTCAGCCCTGGCAAGACTGCAGTCGGAGTGTTCTGTCCAGGCCAGGGCTCTCCAGGACAGGAAGGACATTGAAATGCTGGGGTGACTCTTGAAAAGGATCACTGAGATGTTTAGTGGACTAGATCCAATCCTGGTGTTTAAGGATAAGCTGAGAGAGATGGGACTGTTCAGACTACAGAAGAGAAAATTCAAGGGGTTATTATCAATGTGTGCAAATGTAGTGGTGTGTTTTTGGTTTTATCCATTTTATGTATGTATTTGTTCCTTGCTTTAAATTGTTTTTTATAAGTTGTAATGGTTTGTGCCATGTCACCCGTATTTAACCCTTCTTGGTTTTACCCTAACCCTAGTTATGTGTCAGTCATAAGTTTTACAGCCCCTGGGTCTTGTCTATCACTTTGAGGCTTCTCCCAAAAGTCTAGAATGTTCCAGTGAGGGCCTCAAGGGATTGGACAAGACTTTGGCTGTCTCCCCACCCAAGTTATTGATTTGTTGTAATATGTGTAATTCACCTGCAGAGCCATACCCACATGATCCCTGGTTTGTCCTCAGTTAAACCCATCCCCGAGTTCTCCCAGTAAAAGATGTTGCTTTCGGGGGTTTCCTGCTCTTTCCCACTCTTTCTGCTAAGAGGCTCCTTCTGCTGAGGGGTCTCTGCCGAGGCAGACACCCTGAGCTGAGGTTATCCCCACTGTGGGATGAATAAAGCCAGTGGTTGAGCCCTGAACAGACTCTCTCCCTCTTTCCTGCTGTCGTCACTTCACTCCTGCGGGCAAACCAGAACCCAAGGGATCGGCGAGGTTCATCCAGCTACCGAACCGTGCCCTTTCTGCCGTGGTGCCGAGGCAAAGAGACACTGACATTGCGACATGCAAATATCTGAGCAGGGACACTAAATGAGACAGAGCCTGCTAAGTGGATCCAGTGGAAGGACAATGGGGAATTGGCACTAACTGAAATATGAGAAATCCTGCTTGAATGTAAGAAAAACTTTTAAACTGTGAGGGTGCCAAACACAGGCACACGTTGCTGAGAGACAAGTTTCTTCCTTGTAGATGCTTGAAACATGGCTGGACATCATCTACAACAACCTGCTCTAGGTGACTGTGCTTGGAGCAGAGAGATTGGGCCACATAATCTCCAGTTGTTCCTGTCAACCTCAGTCATGTGTCTTCTTTTTAAAAGAAATGTAAAGAAGAAAAAGGCAGTAGGAGAGGAGAAGATTTCCCTTGCTCTCTGTATGCTAAAGACGGAAACAGATAAGAGTTTTTGTTTTTTTTCTTTCTCTTTTGTTGTTGAATTGAGTTAGGTGAAAACATGAATAAGGATGGGAAGGGCACTGGTAAACAGAATACTTCTATTATTGCTCAGTCAAAAGGATTGCAAGCCTAAGAGGTTTTGGTTGTTGTTGTTGTTTTTTTTTTTTTTCCCCCCAGGCCTGTAAATCCCTTTGGAATAACCTTGTGTTTTGGCTGGCTGCCTTTTTCAGAAGGGATATTAGCAATAAGTTTATTTGTCATCTTCAGGCAGGTATAAGCCACTTTCACCATTGAAGTGGTATGTGTGGACTCGTTCACTGCAATGTTTTAAAAATTAATTTTAACTATGTGTTTTGAGTGCCACAGAAATGAAAATTAAGTTTTAAACTGAACATGGATTTAGAACACCTAGCAATACAGAGTGCAGTCATTTGCTTCTGCAGTCTAGTGTCCAATTGGATGCTCCCTGAGGTTAACTGGAACATAGCAATCAGCCTCTCTTTGTTAAACTACACAGTGTAAGATCATTACGCAAGGAAAATCTCAGCTTCAGGCTCTGGGTAACTATTAATCCTCTTCATAGCTTTTCCCTAAATACTGTGTAGCTAGTAAATACACAGGCCTGACTTTTGATCATGCTTGTCTTTTAGGAGATGCCCTGAAACCCGTATATATGATCTATAATATATATGGTCTATTTATAATATGATCTAATTAGGAAATGCATTGGACACGTCCTGGTGTTAATCCCCATTCCTTAGTCAAAATGTCAGTGAAAGAAAGTGTCATGCTCAGTAATCTGTCTTTGCATCTCAAAGCTTGCTGTGGACTAATGCTGTCTACTTATGAAACCATGCTTTCTGTACTCTTGCAGTCTGTGAAATGTGGGTCCATATTAGGCAACAAGGCAGCAGAAGCTGCAGAGTTCCCGTGTCAGTGCAACAGGAAGCATATGCTTCTTTTCTGGGTTGTGGACACTTGTGTTTCATGAAGTCAGTCTTCCGAAGATTTTGATTTCTTCTTGTACATGAAGATGAACTTTGCATGATGAGCTAGCTGATTGCTTATGAGCTAGGGTTAGTGGGCAACCAACATGTGTATTAGAGTGAGTATCTGCTACAGACAGGAGGAAGAAATAGATGAGGTTTCCTGACTAAAAAACATAATATTGAAACATAGAACAAGGGTCAGGTTTTTCCTCCAAAACTTGAAGGAACAAAGACACTGTCTAGGTGTGTAGGAAATCAATGAGGAAAGTGAAAGCCTACCTGAAGTTGACCCATTTCACATTAATTAAAAGAAACCATAGAATGAAATAAATTTTCAATTTGAAAAGCTGAAAATATTACTGAGATTTACTGTTTGGAGGGTTTTTCTGTAGTTTCTGTATAGAGAACTATGGAGGGAAAACTGAAAAGAGAAAAGCTGGGACTTAGCTTTTCCCTTGGGTGGAAAGAAAATGGAAATGGCTTTTGCCTGATTCTCCCTAAGTTGCTTCTTAGACTAAAACACTTTAAGAGTTTGTTTAACCATAAAGTTGATTGCCCATGTCTGAAACAAAGTTGAAAACATTTGCAGGTCAAGAGGCTCACATTAAAATTTTTGGGAATTACAAAACTAATTAAGGAAGTTCTTAAACATACAGATTTTAGGCTGATGTACTGTTTTGGAATACATCTGTTTGACTGAGCCACTAAAAATGTTTAGATTCTCCAGTACAGTATCTCTTGGATTTTTTCAAAAGTACTTGAAATTAATAGGATTATTCCCCAGAATCAGAGCATTCCACAGCTCTGCTCTTCCCTCTTCTGTGAATGTGTAAGTACACTTGTAACTCCATTCCCAAGAAGCTTGGAAGTATTTGGGTTTATTATTGAACAAGGCCAGTGGAAGTAAATATTCATAGCTTGGGAAGAATAAAGTTTCTATAAAATACATGTTACTGAATGTTTCATTCTCCAAAGTACATTATTCCTCTTGAAGCTGATAGGATTGGGGTAAAAGCTGGAAGATAGTTTTCTCTTACTTTTATAGATGGTCCAAAAAAAAAAAAAAAAAAAAAAAAAAAAAAAAAAAAAAGAATTATCTCTTGCAGCCTGTACAGGATTTTTTGGAGATGTTAAACCATATACACCTTTTGTAGGCTAGTGCAATGTGCACTTTACGTATTTATAGTTAAAATGCCTCAAGTCTCTATTTTAAACATAGTTCTCATAAGTATCAGAAAACTGTAGAATTGCTTTGAATTGTATCTTGGTTTGGATATGAGAATCGGGCTAGATTAGAGTTGATGACAGTATGTTTTATAGCTGGCTGCCTGTTTTGCATGGCAGGGAATTTAATACTGTTCTGGTATTTCATATACTTATTTAGTGGGAAGACCAACATTAACACCTCTCACGTGGGGCAGCAGTGCAGTAAAACGACAGTACAAACGGTTTCCGACTTGTCAACAAGTCCACTAGATGTCCCTCCAGCTCTTTGTGAGACAGCTGATTTACTCGGGCTAAATGGATCTAAGATGAACAGCACTGCATTGTGTCCCCTGTCTTGCACATGTAGCTCTTTTTGGATTCCTACAGCAGTTATGGATACAACATAAATCCAATTTCAGAAGGTGATGGTAGGTGTCTTCCTTCTGTATGTGTACACATGTGATTTTGCTCCGTCAAAAGCAATCTTTCACTGTATGGATAGTGAGCAGATACTACACTGGGGTGGAAAAATGAATGCATTTTTAGGTTATGCCTAGATTTTTACAGAAGAAAAGGAAAATTTAGCTCAGTCTCAACATTTCCACTCTGCAAGTGAGGACTAGTCTGGGAGGTAATGTAACATAGTAGTTTGGTTGGTGGCCCTATCAGACATTCAGCCTTACTATGAAAGTGGTCAGCTCAGAAAGCTCAGAAAAGTTAAGACACTTTTTCACTACACCCTGAAATATGAAGATTAATCTCCTCAGAAATGCTGATAGCTCTGTTCCATATTTTCAGCTGCTACCTCTGAATTTGTAATCTTTTCAAGCATGCTGCTGTCCTGATGCTTCTGACACCTGGAAATGCAGTTCCAGAGTTTGGGTAAATATCACTTGAGATGATAATGTATTTTGATTGAATATCTTTACTTCTGTGGTTTGACGCAAAGAAAATTAATCTAAATCTTGTTCTTACCTGCTTTCTAAGGAAAATAATCCTCAAAATTTTGTGATTTCTACCAATACCCCTACACTTTCTCATCACATTTTCCTTGACTTTTCTCCCTCAATTTCTACATGTTATGTTTTCCATGGTGAGGTGACTAATGCAGCATGAATTTTCTTTTTTTCTAAAGAAAAAAACCCCACAGATGTTGGTAAATTAATACACTAGAAATAGTTTTTTGGCAAAATAAATGAGTTAAGATACAGAAAAAATAGCTCTTTGTGTAACTTCATCTGCAGCACTACTCATATAGTGATTACACAGACTGATAGTTATTTTTAATAGAGATAAAATTGTGTTGAAGATAAGGGCTGTTGCTTTATAATTAGGAGGTGCTTCTGTTATTAAATTTAATGTGACCATTCCATTATCTTTTGCTCGCTGTGCATTTTGCCTCTCAAAGCACATCCTCTGTACATTAGCATAGCAGTTGTAGCTAGATAATAGAGAGTAAGTGGTCTATGAAACCTTTGCTAGGTCAGGGATGTAAATAGTGTAGGACAGATGTTTTCATTTTAATCTTGTCTTGTAGATGCATGCTGTAATCCAGGCCAAGAGGTCCTTGGTTATTTGCTGTGGTAACTAAAAGCAGGGAGACCTCAGACCAAAACCCTGGTGGTTCAGAGCTGTATGAACAGTGCTATTTAGAGTCAGAGCAATAGTTCATCAGATCCTCTTGGTTCCTTCTGATCCAGCTGTGATCAACATAGCCCAGTTATGTAATTTTAAATTATTTAGCTTAAGATGTGGGTGAGACATAGTGGAAGGAATGATTTTCTCTGCATGGGACATTGCAAATGCCTTCAACAGATCCAGCAACGACAGTGAGTTGGAGTGAGCATGGGGGGAAAGAGAGTATACCAGGAGGCTGTGCAGATTTACTGTGGTAAATCAGACCTCTGGACTCTGAATCAGCTCTGACTACTTCAAGCCCTTATCAATAAAATGGGCTAATTTATATCCATAATTGAAGCTGGTAAAACTCTTAAAAGAAAATATCAGGTTTTATTTTTCACTGAAGAGGATTTTATCCAAATCATGAAAGACATTTTGCTCTGATCAGGGCCACATAGAAACTTGAGAAAACCACGTTAATTCACTGTGGTAAAATTACTAGTTATGTGTACGAAAACTCCAACTCCAAGCCAACAGCAACAAGATTATGCTTTTAGGATTCCCTGAGTAAGCAGAAGTATTGAAGCTAGTGCTGTTGTCCTGGATGAGCCTAATTTCATAGGGTTGAACGTAGGCAGACGGGGTTGCTATGGAATTTCTTCCCTCTTGGTCCTTCTAGACCACTTTGATGCTTTGCACCTGCTGTTTTAGTTATTGTTCCTGTGGTGTTGTCTGTCATGGAGAGGAAGGAACTAAAACCACATTTTCCCCTTTCTTTTCTGCTTAGTGTTTTTCCAACCTTCCTCTCCTCTTTTCTCCTATGATAATGGGAAAGCAAAGAAGGGAAGTAAGATTAGGGAGGTTGATGGGAAATTCCTTTCCTCTCTCTGCTTCCTTTTCTGATAACATGTGCCTGTACTACTTCTCTAACTCCTTCTGGTCCTGAAGTTGTCACTTTACGTCTATCTCTCATTCAGTCACCCAATTCTGTTTTCCTGTCCAGTTCCTGGATAGGTTAATTAGTCATATCTATCATTGAAGTCCTCAGAAGGGCAATATGTAAATTATTTGCTGCTGAAGTTAATAGTTCAGATCTTGACGAGTATCTCATTGGCAATTTTGCAAGTCTACATGAAGATAGATTTCAGGATCAAGTAAATGTTACAGAAATTGGCTGATGTCATTCAAGTACTAAGTAGCATCACCTGCACCAATTTTTTCACTTTGGGTTAGGAATACACTTGTAATACATTGAGAGTGCTGTTTGCCAACTCAGACATGTAAAGATAGATGCATAAACTTCTAACCTTGCCTTACTTTGTAAGACAATCTGTGCTCACTATCCTGGATAGTTGGTCATCATTTATCATGTGAAAAGAAGCATCAAACTAGGTAGGATTCTCTGAGTGATATTCTTCAGGGTGGTTGCCACAGAGAAATAATATAATTTTATTTATTTAGAAATGGCTTTTACTAAATCTCTGCCTGTTTACAAGTCTTTCTTGCAAAACATGACAGAGAACAAATCAGCCAGGATAATAACATAGACATGTTTTCCTGTTGAACAAAAATGTCTTGGTTTTGGGTTGACTTACAAGAATAATATATTCTTTTTCTTACTTAGTAGTATTTTAAAGACTAAGTCATATTAATGCGATAATGCATAATCAAAAGATAAAAATTAGTTCTTAAACACTGAAATATCTTTTGTTGTTCAGACAATCATAACAGATGAATAATTCATGACCATAAAGCCAAGAAAGAACAATATTAATTGTTTTAGTTGGAAATATTTCCATGATGAAACATGCAGTAAGAAATTTCTGTATGTCTGTTTTCATTATCTTTTAGAGAGTCTATTATTTGAGAAGTCAGCTCTATAAACTAACTCACAGTAATTGCAATTCTGGTATTTGGAAAATATAAGTTTACAATTGCCAAAATCTCCCTCAAATACGTCTGTTTGGACTCATTTTTTACAGGCCAAAGGATAGTCAAGTATAGGCTGTTAGTGATTTCAGATTGCAGATCTGCAATCTAGTAAATGTAAGTCTGATACAGGCTGTCACAAAGAGCTAGTTCCCTCTGATGACACTATTTTAAATAACACAACTGTTAAAAGCTCATTTGTCAAGAATGAGATGTCTAGGTCCCATGTTGGAGAACATGGAGAAAGCAGATTGCACTTAGGTTGTGGTTTTGGGATTATCTGTACATGGAAATTTCTTTTGTGCTTATGAAGTTCACACAGTGGTTATACTCGTGATCACATGATGTAGCTTATTAGGGATACAGCTTGGTGAGATAATTTGTATGCTCTCAGCTTTCAGAAAAAAAAGACACATTCGTGTTTTAACTAGGGTAAATTCTCAAGCCATAACATCTACTATGTCACAAGGATGAGGGAGGACATTGAGGTTTATTTTTCTTCTTCATTCTCCCATCCCTTTTTGTTGGTTAATTCTCAGGAGAAAAAATAAGGTGACTGGAAGTGAGCCTAAGCCTCTCCTCACTGCTCTTGGAGAACTTGTCAGCCTGAGTTTTTATGATCCATTTCTTGTATTTAGTAAACTATCAGAAAAAAGAATCTATAGTTTGACTTGTCACAGCTTCCATGTGACAAGTAAGGGTTTATAGTATATTTGGTGACACCATTAATAATTTACCTGCTTTAGGAAGAACCTTAGATAGTGTAATAAAATATGCCAGTTTCTTAAAAATAAATGCAAGAAAAATTTCTTCTCTCTTCTCTGGCCTGAATTATCTCTTTTCATAGTAGAATCTGTGCACATTAATGGATAATTGCTGCAGGCTGTCCTGGGCACAATGTGCATGTCTTGACTGTGTCTAACCACACTGGCGTTAAGTTGTAGGTAGCCCCCCCTTCTCTCATCCTCCATAGGCAGAAAACCCCAGGCAGGGAAGGGGGAGGATGTGAACATGTTCCCATAGTTCCCCCAGGACAGAAGATTGGGACCACTGGCTTAATGGTGATTCTGATATTCTCTTCTCAAATTTAGGAAAAACATGAGCCAATAGGTTTACTTGTAATAAAGTACATGTTGACCTTTTCTCTTTTGCACCCTTCTCTACCACCTACATTTTACACTAATAAGAGTTTAAATTGAAAATGTGGGGTATCTACTGAGAGGAACCAGTACCTGTGCCCCTTGTGAAGTGATGAAAATGTCAGTACTAATTATGTAGGACCAGCTTACCTTTACCCTAATTTCATCACATCAAAAGCCAGCTCTTCACAATTTTATGCATGAGTGTGGCGTTAGCAGAAGCTCTATTACTCAGGTTATTAATGGGCATAAAGGATGTTTATTGAAAGGTGTATAGTTCATTGAGCACTCTCTGAACTGAGTTTCTCAGAAGTGAAGGATTTGTTTTCTATGCTGAATGTCATGGAAAATGCTTTCCATTTTAGTCATCCTATTTACTATGTGCTGCTTCTCAAATCTGTCATCATGCTGTTCCTCTTGCCTAATGTTTTCATCCTTTTCCCTCTGTACTTTAGGTTATTTTGATCCAGGCTTTTATTTTCTTTCAGTTCAGTAATTAATAGGGCTGACTTCACTCCTTTTATGCCCGTGCTGATTTGCCTCATTTGTATTTTGCTGTTCAATTCATACGTCAGCCGAGATCTCCAGTTACAATAGCTTCATGTTTCCTGGAAGCTCTGCGTCATGGGGCCAAATTTATACCTGGTGTATTTTCCATTGACACAAAATTACTCCAAGAATGAGTCATCTTTATGTTTACATTCATCTGGTCTTATTTTTTTCCTCAGACACTGATCATTTGTACCAACCATGTAACACTTGTAGTCATTTGAATTATGTGAAATCAAATTATGTTGTTTTGGGGACTTGGCAAAGACAACAACAATGAAATAAAATTATGAAAGTTACAGATCCAGGCTAGATCTGTTTCTTTGACATAATGTACGTAGTACTCACAGTAAGTACTAAGTCTTACTGCAGTCTATTTTTCACTGCCTTGAAAAACAATGTTAGATGGGAGAACAGATTTTGGAGATAGTCTTATATTTCGAGTACAAAAGCTCAAGATATCTCTGACAACCATGCAGAACAAAAAGATGGCTAGCAGTCAACTAGATTTAAAATGATGCACACTTAAAAAAACAAATAGAACAACCATTTTGTGATCTGTTATGGGTGCTTAATATGGAGGTAAACAGTGGAGCTTTTCATTGTGTTTGTTAATAATTCTAGAAAACTAAACATAAAAATAGGTAAAAAATATGACCAAAGTTGCAACTTATTTAAATCTACTGATTGCCTCCTCAAACACTTGCCATCAATCTTACGAGACAAGCATAAGAAAAATGAAATTTTTTGTTCTCAATTCAGTGCCAGTCTTTGCTCTGTTCTTAAGGCTCTGATAAAGAAATAGGCTACCTCTCTGCATGTCTTGGCTGCGGCACATTCAGTGAACCTGTGGGAATGGTCCCTGCACCACTGACACACCAGACGGAGCTGTGAGAGAGCAAATGAGTTACTGAGCCTGTTTCCTTGATTTCTCCCTAAGCTTAGAGACAGCAGTACCCGGTCAGTTTTTGTCTACTCCATGTCAGCTGGCTGATATACCAGCACATGGTGGAGGAATCTGGGTGTGAGACCCTTCCCTGCCCGTCCTGTCTCATCCCATCCCATCCCATCCCATCCCATCCCATCCCCAGACAGTGAAGGCAAAGGAATTCTGGAAAATAATCTGGATTTTATCTGGATCATCATGATGACAGACACTGTTTTCTCCCATCACACTGAGGTTGAATTTCAACCTACCACGAGAAGTTGTCGCTTTGGTGCCTTGCAGGGAGCATTCTGCAAACTAAAACCAAGTTGTAGAATGTAATAGTTTGATTGATGAAAGAGATCTTCACATGTTAATAAAATATATTCTGAAAGAAAGTCTTCCTTCTCACATCTGTTCCTCAGTGATGTGAATTGCATAGAAACCCAGCTGTTTCTTGTGAAGTCTATTTAGATTTGGGCTTACTAGGTGGGGCACACTCTATTAGCAGAAGGAGAAATTATGAGATCTCTGGAGCCTGCTTTATGCATTTTAAACTTGTTCTGAGGCTGTTTCTGCCTTGTGATCACTTAGAAAATTACTCTTAGCTTTGTCATTGAGGTAAAACAGATTGGGGCAGGATAGATACTCATGTGGGTACTATAGTGTGGCAGGAGGTGTTTGAAAAAAGTGACTGGTGGAATAGGTCCCAAACCATGAGGCACAAAGTAAGAAAGAGATGCAAGGAGAACTGGAGGGGGAGTCAAGCTGAGAGTCTTTTTAAATGTGTATCCTCAGTTTCTTTCACATGTATTTTCACAGAAATAAAACTTGTGATTTCTAATCTTTGCATGCTCTGTTTTTCTTAAGCTATAAGTGAAACCAGAAAAAATAGTTTGGGGTTTTATTTTAGTTGTCAAAACTCAGCAAATTTACAAATTCACTAAAACGTGTCTAAAAGAAAAAGACAAGCTTTGACAACTGTACTTTTGCAAATTTGTTGTAAAAGCAAGAAGCAACAAACATTGTTCACTCAAGAGCCAGACAGAAAAATTCCTCTTTTCTTACTTCTTCCTACCCAGTCGTTCTGGACTGTAATTTTGGAAGATGTCAAAAATCCAGATTCAATTCTCTTGAAATTTAAGGGGATTTGAACCAATTGTCTCACAACAGAGATCACCAACCAGTACTCCAGAGCGGATTTCTCTCAAGTACTCTTTCTAATGTGGTTCAGCATTGCACAGAATACTAAACTCTTTATGGAGAAAGGATAGGAACTTTGCTGCCTTGCCTATTTTTCTGGCTTTACCCTGGTGGATATTTAATGTAAAGTGGACCTACTGCAACAGGAGTGTGTTTGTGCAATATGAGTGTATTGTAATAGCAACAGAGCACTCAAGTATTCCTTAAAGTGATTTAGGCTCTCTGAGGGAGGTGGGACATGAGTCTAACTGATTCTAGGAAGTGGAGGGGTCCTGCATCCTTCTAAATAAGCTTAACTCCAGATGTCCTGTATCTTTGAAATACTTTAAAGCTCCACTGTTAGTGTGTGTGATGTAAGGAAGAGGTGCTGAAATATTTATTTCCTTGAATCTGCATCCTCTTGTACTGCAAGTACAAGAGCCCAAACTTTCCTTGTTGTGTCCTTCAAGGTTGTCCACCTGTGAGAGACCCAGAGTGAAAGATGTAAAACCTCATTGTGAAAGATATAAGACTGCACTCATTAAAGCCTTTAGGGAACAGACACAAGTGCCCATCACAACCTTGTGTTATCAACCAAGCAGGAGTGAACAAGCTGTTTTAAAGTAATATTTCACTCAGCCTTAACAGGTCCTGCAGGCATGTCAGAAGCACCTCCACATCAGAGACTGATGAGAGACCAAGTAAAGTTGGCCAAATACTTACTGTTTTGAATGATAAGTAATTATAATGGAGAAAAGAAGAAAAAGAAAAGAAAAAGCAAACCCTCAAAACTTCAAAGACTAATGGGGGCATTTGTACATCAATGTGACTTGCAGTTATTTATCTCCCAGTATGTGATCTTCAGCAAATTCAGACCAAGTACCCTCTTTGTTCACTACTTTAATAGCTACAATCCTTCCTTAAAGGAAAGATCCATTTACTTTTATCATCTTATCAACTAACTGCATGTGAAACAGAACCTTTCAGTCAAAAACAGCCTTGTGCTGAAGGTGCTTTGCAAAGTAGGAGCTTTGTAAAGACTTATTGTGCACTGACATATAAGCAAATGGAATGGGTAGGTGTTTGACAATAACTTTCACACAGTGTTTTGTCTAAAAGTCTGGAAGAGCTGTCCAGCTATGTCTTGTTCCTTTTTTTTAATGTCAAAAAGTCAGTCTGACAGAACTAGGATGTGATGAAAAAAAGCAGCTCCTGCATGTTTAAGTGGACCTCTAGCTTGTCAGGCTTTTGCTAAACGGTGGTAACTTGGATTATATGAAGATTTTTTCCATGTGGTAGTACTCCTGTTTTTGTGAGGTTCTGACATGAGAATGCTGCTTTCAGTATGAATTAATGTATAAAAAGCTGTTAATTGGTTGATGTAAGATTTATGTCTTGCAGAACAACTTCTTCAGTGTTTTCAACTATAATTGACACAATGATGGCAGTTCCCAAATGCAAGTATTCTTCCACATCAGCTCAGATAAGTGTTATTTAGCAGTTGTTTAAATTTTTGAAACTAAATTTTAGACATCATGAAAGATAATGCTTGTTTTTAAACAACTGAAAAGGCAGCAAAGGACAGCAAGAAGTTATTTTCAGACTTATTTTGAAGTGGCTTGCTGATTAGGGCAGTGCATCTAATTTCAGAGTAATATCTTTGTTTTCCTTGCAGGTTTTGGAACAACATGCACATGATAAATATTTTTTGCCTCTCTCTTTCAAATAGAGATCCAAGGCACAGCATGAACAAATGCGTATTTCATATTTGGAGAAGCATGATAAGCATTTCAAAATTTAACCCAAATATAACCAAATATATTCCTTGTTGGAGGGAGAGCCTATAATTAACTTAACTGAAGCTTTTTACCATGGATGATCAGGGCTGTTTTCATTTCTTTTAGGAGCATATAATTGGAACTATGTGGGATTTTAAACTATGGCTAAAACCTCATGGTTTGTGTTTTACTTTGAGAAGACAGATTTATTGCCTGATTTAAGAGTGTGCCTTCTCAGAGGCACATCTTTGTAGGGAATACATATTCTTTTATGAAAAACTAGTGACCTACGTTCTTTCAAATTTGCTCTCCAATGACAGCATCTAGCTGTATATCCTGAGCAACATGAATCCTGGCTTTTTTTGGTTCTCTAACTAGGTGTAAGCATGCCAGAGTTTTCTCAGAAGTTTTGAAACTTCTGTCTCTGCTACTGGGATTCTTAAATCTCCATGGACTTTCTTTAAATGAGGCACAGCTTTCCCTGTGTCTAGATATCAATAGTGACCTTGTAGCAGAGTGCTGCTTTCCCTGGCATTGGCTTTTTGTGATCAGCCTAACCAGACTAACTCAAACTGTGACCCTGAGACTTTTGCTAAGCGACTTTTGCTAAGTCTCCCAGCACAGAGGGAACGATGACATAGTTTGGGGTTTTTTTTTAGTTTTTTCTTTCCCTGAGAGATCTCTGTGACTGGTCTAGGAAACATGTCTTGCTTAGCATGTCTGCCACCAGCTGTGACTTCAGAGCACCTTATTTTCCTTTTCTAGAGCTGCACTTCTCTGGGCTTAGTGGCTTCATTAGGATGGTTTCTCATGGCTTGTGATTTGGTTACATTCCCACTGATGCTCAAAGGTGATTAAGCTATTCCCTTCCAAGACACGCAGCCAATAGATGGTAGCTGCTGATACTGTGACTTTACCCAGCTTTCATTCCATGTAAAATCAGCTCTGCCGGGAAGGAATGGCCATGTTCTTTTAGAGAAGGTGAACAACAGGTTTGTACTGTTAGGGGACTCTTTGTTCTCTTTGGGACTTACAACTCATGAATTCCATTCTTTATGGAAACACTGTTCAAACAGGAGGGTTGGAGTGTGCTACTCACTTTGATGTAGACCCAAGCTTGGTTTTGAGAATAGTCTTTTGGGAAAGCAAAGCATCTGAGAAATGCCTTGAATCCAGTTTTTGTACTTGGGATATGTATGGGAAGACCATAGCTCACTCAGCAATATATGTCAATCAATTGAGTGGGTTTCTGAGCCCCAGTTGGCAAACATATGCCATCTTACTAGAAACAATTTGAGATGCTGAGCTTCAGGTGAGCATATCTTCTACAGTGTAGAGAAAAATTTTAACCCTGAGGCTGTTGCAATGTCATGCTCCATTTTTTTGGGTAACTGAATTGCTCTTTTCTGTTTGCTTGTGGGAATGATACAGATTCCAGGAAAGTTGGACTGTCCACACAGTTTCACACAGCATACATGTTATGCTGGAGGAAGATCCCTCCAATTTTGGGAGAAGAGGCATTCTATTCATTATCTTTTTCTACTCACTTATATAGATATTGTGCTCATTGTTGATCTTCCATATTTTTCTATAGTGCTGCATGATACATATTGTCTGAAGTTTACCCTTACCAGTAGTCAACTATTTCCCTGCCCTGAAGAATGGTGTTCCCATCTGTGCTTTATAGGACTAAATGAGTGCTCTTTTCATACCCTAGTCCATTTGAAGTAATGTGTAATGCTTCTTTTCCACAGAGAAATGTAATCCAAGTCACAATCCTGCTGAAAGTAAATGTTTCTCTACAGCCTGGCATCTTTATCTGTGCATTCAGACTCTAATTACATGAACTATTATCATTCAGGTAATAGTATATCACAAGGCCAGAATGAGGGTTCCTGGATATTCAGTTATGATTTAATTCACAGGTTGTGACTTCTTGCAAAATATTAACTGGGCTCAGGTTCCTGGGTGCTGATGCTGTTGTGGACCTGGGTTCATGGGTGCTCTGATTCCACTGAAGATAGCAGGGGACATATCATACTTCATGTCGTGTTGCAGTTTCAGGGGAGTTTTTGTTCCAGGCATTCCAATGATATTCAGAGCACATATCTAATTTCAAGCAAGCTCTGCTAGTCTGGTGCCATTAGACATATTGTTTGCACAGTTGGTATAATTTTGAGGAGTGTTGAAAGTAACAAGTGGATTCACTTTGGTCTTTAAATTGCCAGGGGAACACAACCATGCAGTCACTTTTTCCTATGACATTGCCATCCTCAGCCAGCTTTGTTGAAAGTATGTAACTTCAACATGTAGAGTATTGATGACTTCAGTCATTCTCTGTCACATTTATAGTGAGTGAGAGTTAAGAGAACGCTGTGTTTTACAGTGACTGAAACAATTCAATGTACATTGAATTGCAATCATTGAAGTCAAATGGAGTTTTCTATCTACATGAGGAGTAACAGCACCTTCAGCATAGCAGAAGGTTTGGATGTGGGACTTGAAATATCCCAGGAGAAAGGGAAGATGAAACACTGAGGAGGTTGTGAGGAAGGAGCAACAGCATTCAGTGAGCATTTAAAAAGTGTATGCCCCATCTTTGCAAGTAGAGGACTCTGGCTGTTGTTCTTACTCTGACTACAAAAACTTAGGGAAGCAGCTCTAGGCAGCTGTTTGGGAATGCTCCATCAAGGAAGACAACTGAGCAAACATATTCAGGAGGGAGTTTAACTTCTGAATCCTCAATGAGTGATTGATTCAGAAAAATCAGTAACTCCGCTTACTGACAGGGAGAATAAACCTTATTTCTGTCTTCATTTTGTTATACTTGTTTAAGTTTTTAATCTTTTTGCCAGTAGCCAAATTCTTTGCAATATGCTGAACGCATATCAGGGTTTTATTTTATTTCAGCACCTCTCAGGATTTGAGTAAATGGTTGAGGGACTAATCTCATTGATACTGTCTCCAGAAAAACAGTCTCTTTCTGCTGCTGTGTTTCCATCATCTGTTATAGAGGAGATTGTGAAGAAGTTTTTAACCAACTGTATCTTTGCATTTAGCTTTTGTCTAACTTTATAATTTCTTTGTCATAGGAATTGCATTAACCCTATGTGTTACAGGTCTCAAGGGGAAGGATCATCTTCCAGTGTGAGAAGAGCACTGTGGAACCAGTGGAAACACTAATGTTCTGTTTACAATGCTGTCCCTGCACTTGCAAGGCACAGTATGTCTTTAAATGAGGTACAATTTCAAAGTCTTTAATCTAACTAACAGAGAATTTCACTGGCATGGTTACACAAAGAATTTAAGAACTGGTCATCTGCAAAGCAACGTAAACCTATGTATGTTTCTAAACAAGTTCACTCCTCTATAAATGCCAAAAATTA
Organism: Illadopsis cleaveri; assembly: GCA_013399915.1. Lineage (NCBI taxonomy): Eukaryota > Metazoa > Chordata > Aves > Passeriformes > Timaliidae > Illadopsis > Illadopsis cleaveri. The sequence goes on along the minus strand of VXBB01024195.1, from coordinate 111,185 downwards.
AATTATTTTTGCAGTTCTTTGGGAAACTCAACTGTGTTTCTAGCTTATTCTTATTTATTATTTCTTACCTTTTCTTTGGCCACCAAGAAGTCTTGGAAATCATACTGTATTCTTTAGAAAAAGCCTTGTTTAGGGGATAAAAATGCAAAACCAGCCTGCAAGAGTGCCTTTATTTTCAGCATGCTTTGAGGCTGACTCATGGTTTAGCTTTTTGTTTATCCTCAATGGATGACATCCACACAGAGGAATCGCTCTAAGCAATATTATTCCACTCGCTTTGAATAATCTGACCTGTACAAGGTCAATATGAAAAGCTTCACATAGAGCAGGAATTTTCTGTCCTGGAAACCTCTCATCAGTCAAGAAGCCAGAATGAATGTGAATGTCAGGGGAATAGGTTTGAGTAAGAAAATGCTTTTAAATGCACAGTCTTGCTCCAGCTGACCTGTAATACAGCTTGCTGTCCACAGCCTTTGTGTTCTATAATAATATTAGAATACACAGGGCCTTCTGTGGCCTAACTTCCTATTGTAAATCACAGAATCATTTAGGTTGGAAAAGACCTCTCAGATAATCAAGCCTCAGTTGTTAACCCAGCACTGCCAAGTCCACTACTAACTTGTGTCTATAAGTTCCACATCTACAAGTTTTAAACACCTCCAGGGTTGGTGACTCATTCACTTCCCTGGGCAGCCTGTTCCAGTGCTTGACAACCCTTTTGGTAAAGAAATTTCTCACACCAAAACCCTCAGTCATCTGAACTGCTATAAACACTAGGTATTTATATACAGAGGAGGATATAGCAGCATCTCTCCTATCACAGAGGAGGTCTGCTTCTTTGTACACAATGATTAGTGATACTGTGGATGCTTTTATGGACAAATCAGTTGTAAGTCCAATGTTGAAATCACAATCCTGTGAGTCACTAATAAATAATGGACACCTGGTTGAATGTATGGGCGCTGCACACATTTCAGTTCAGTTCTACAAACCTTCTCTTATTTCCCTGCAAAAAGCTAATTACCAGCTCTTATGTATTTCTTTTTGCCTGTATATGTTCTCAGTTATTAGTGTTGTGCTCATTTCAAACTGAGACTTCTGCTTATATATCAACACTTAGTAAAAGGAAGATGTAGTTGCTGAAAGGATTCTTTTGGCGTAGTAGCTATTTAATATAATTATCATTTACTGAGGAAGCAGGCATTAAAAGTAAGTCAAACTTCGATTGCAGTTAAAATCTTCTTTCATGAACTTAGAAATTGAAAATATTTCCATGTATACCTTTAAAAATCACCTGTTTCTAGATATTTTACCAGGACCAGGTAGAGGGCCTGGATCAACTGCTGCTCCAACTGATGTATCTCCAGTGTTGTCAAAACTAGAGCTGATTCCTAAAACAATTTCTGAAACAAGTAGCAGGTGGAAAAACTGTTTTCCTTCATAAATGTGTAACTTCCCACCTGCAATATTTGAGTATATTATAATACAGCAGGTCAGATTTAAGGATACAGTATTTGCAAATTGAAAGAGATGGTATTGATAAATGAAGTCCACCTGATATATAAATAAATTTTGGTTGACTTATTTATTTATTTAATTAATTATTTTTTAAAATATATTTTATTTTTTTTGGTTATGGACCTTTCAAATCCCCTTCAAGGAAAATTTAAAGTACAATCACAAAGATATCCCTCTTCCAAGTTTCCAAGATCTGTTGGCCTGCATAACTCCACCAAATATTTTATGAAAAAGAGTATTTACAACTGTGATTATATATTCATTTAAGGAACAGCTGAAGATGAAGCTCATCATTGATTCAAATAAAGTTGATGTTACACTTTTATATTGGATTTTTTGATTTTAATGGTCTGCTTCCCTGGCTTTTTTTTTCATTGGTGTGTCCATGAAGAAAGACACTTCTAGCCAACGAACACAGGATTTTTTTTTATTATGATAATGAATCAGTTGAATTTTGAAGGAAAGAATAAAGTCTGTGAAAGAGTAAAAACACTTCTTTATAGGCTAAATGACCTGCAGATCAGAATGTTGAAGCTGAAATGTTTGAAAGTGCACTTTTTCCTTCTCCTTTAATATAGCATTGAGATGTGTTTATTCTTTTATTCCTTATGCTTTGTATTGATGGCATTTTATGAAGTCATTATAGTGTTCCCTAGGAATGTAAGATTATGGATTATTTCATATATATTGAGGTTAGAAGAATGAATTGAAAGAAATGAGACAATTTTGTAGAATATCTTGACAATAGTTTCTTCAAATACTTTAAGATGAACTGTAGGTTTAGTCCGCAGAGATTCCATCCTGGGGTAAATAAATGTTCCTAATAGAGAGCCTTGTATCTGCTTCTCAGAAATATTGGTATTTGTTGGGAAATTTTTTGACTAATGATAATATGTTAACTGAGAAGGATGACTGTTTTATGTTGTAAAGAGAAAATTATTTGAAGAATCAAATAGATAAATTTGGCTTGCAAATCACATGCTGGGTCAAACTTACCCATGAGTAGTCACTGTTCCTATTGTTTATGTTTTTTTTATCTGTCTCTTAGTTTACAGTCAATGGTATATAATTTATATCTATATTTATGTCTTCCTCTCTCCTAACATTCTATTTTAGGGAAAGACAATAAAAGAACATAGTATATTTTATGTTACATTGTTCACTAAATTTTGAACAAAAGGAAAGTATTTTTTATTTAAAATTCACCCTTCCTTCCTGAAACCTACCACTCCATTTTTCTTAAAATGATTTTATGTAGACAAACTTTAAAACTCTAAATGTCTGAATTCATATCTATATTTTCCCATTGAATACAAGTAATTGTTTTTAAGATTTTCTTCATATTTATAGTACTTAACAGGGCATATGTTCATCCATTCTGAAGGTTAATTGATGGCAGAGTTCAATTTTTCTGTCATCACATGGGATTTGTCAAGGACAGACAATAAAAACTAAGGGCTGGGAGACTGCAAAACCTGTTCCTTAGCTAAGAAAACATTGTCTTCCATCACAGCAGGCTTTCTAGTGTATTAGAAAAAAGCTATTACTAGGAAACTCCCTTCAATATTTTTAGTAATTTGAAACAGTGACACTCTTGCTACAAATGTGTATGGTACAATGTTGCTGAGTGTACTAACATTCAAGCCAACCTCCCTGACCCCGTTGGATCAATTATGTGTGCACATATACTATCACTCCAAGTCTGCATATAGTGCTCTTCCATGCATTATCCAGGTTCTTGCACAGTGCTTCCAACTTCCATGTATCATGTATTGTAGCATTGTAATTTGAAAGTCTGTAGTAGTTGTTTTCTGATATTTATGCAATGCAGACTCTGGGCAGTCAGGTATGTGGGACTGACAGCAATTTTTGACTATTATTTGTTAAAGAAGTTTGAGAAGCTATGTAGTCTTGAAGGGTTCATTCTAGCATTTTTCCTCCTGTGAGCAGTTCTGTATATGCACCACCCTGCCTATGGCCCAGGACACTGTTCCAGTGCTTCTGGGGCCATCATTCTCATCCCAGTGACTCCGGAACAGGGCTGGTCTCCAGCTCCCCACAGCCTTGCCCTGCTGAGCAGGGCCCACCCACGGCCCTGCATTCCCAGAGAGCTGCCTGATGCCCAGGGCTGGGGCTGCTCCTGCTGCCCAGCTGCTGGCTGGGGTGGAACATGCACTAGCTGACAGGCCCTGCCCAGATGGGTCTCCTGGGGAGCTCTCACCACCCCCAGTGTCTGACCCTGTGGGATCCACCAGCCCTTGTCGTGCTTGGATAATGGGAATGTTTATTAAAAACATATTAGTAATAATAAAAAAATAAATCCTAGTAGGCTTTTTCTTAACTGAAACATTTCCCAGACGACCTTTTCTTCCAAGCCAGAGATCACATCCATAAGACTTTTGTCCTCTGTGGCAATATGTATTAAATTCAATAGCACAAAATGAGTTGTGAGTCAGCCACCACACTCTGAATCATCAAAATACTGCTGTATTATTACCAGACGTTAAAACAGACATCTTGTTCGAGTAGGAAGAGTAATGCAAGTTTTAAGGAATCCTTGTGACTCAGTGGTGTGTGTAGGAAGCACTGTGGTGTTGTGTAATGGGACGAACAGCCTGGAATTGATCCTGCCAGTTTTTCCTGGGGAAAACTGCCAGAGACTTGAGCTGTTAAGTCAATGTTGCGTTTTAATGAAATTTTTGGCACATCTAATGCTTAAAGTCCCCTGAAGGGAAAATATTGTAAATCCAACTGGTAGTGCTAGAAGTTAAGTTCGTAGGTTGGGAAGGAGGTTGTTGCTTGTACTGTTTGTTGGGAACTAGGGAGAGGCGCTGTTTCCTGTCCTGTGGGATTGGCCCTAGGGAAGTAAGGCTGGGAGCTGCCACCTGGTTCCTCATTGTGAGGGGGTGTCTGCTGTGACAGCTGGCACTGAGCCCTGGACATGAGCAGGGGTGCAAGAGTACTCGGTGGAACCACTGCATGGACGCTTGTGTCATCAGTGTAATAAGTGAAATGAACCATGAACAGATATATAGGGGAATTTACAGGCCATGTGGCTTGTGAGATGTGCATATCTTTCAATATGGGGCAGTACATCATGAGCTTCATGACTGTGTACATAAGTGAGAATGGAAGCAGTTGACAAAATGTTTGTACTGAAAATAAAATTTTACTTCAAAGACTGCTTGTAGGCATCAGTCAGTGAAAATGTGGGTTTTTTACTTGCCCTATGAGTTTCAGAAACTGTGTTTCAAAGATGCTTTCAGGGTACTTGCACTTGAAAAATACAGTGAAATACACTACTGAAATATCTATTTAACAATGATGCAGTTATCAATTGAGGCTAATGCATACGATAACACTAATTTCATAATGTAATGCGTGTGTGCATGTGTGGGCTTTCTCTTCCTGATGTCTCTGAGAGTGGTTCATTAAATTATCAGCCTAAAACTGGAGAGTGTTAATAATTCCTGTGTTATTTATTCGTATCTTTGTGTATTGTAGAGGTTGTAGCCTATGTAGAATTAACCCTTCTCTGTTGGGTTTTCTCTCTGCTATTTACCTTTCCTGCAGGATCCCACTGAAAGGAAACAAAAGCACTTCTGTCCCTCCCAGATCTGGACCCAGAAACAATCCCACTTCTGTTGACTCAAGATTATGGAACTAGGCCAGCTCAGCTACATTTCTCTGCTTCCAGAGTATGCAACCAAATAGTTCTACTGAAAGTAGGAGAAAGTTAGCCAGTGAAACAAAAGAACACTTTAGAGAGATTATTTTATAATATCAAGTGTATATTTTTCTCCCATAGTGTTATACATCATCAAAAGCTAATTTGAATAGTATTCTTCTTCAGGGATAAAGAGAAGGAGCAGATCTAGCCTGCAGTCTTCTGGCAAGCCCAGAATTCCTTGAGGCTTGTTGCCTCAAGGCCCTAAGCCTGTTTTACTCAGTTTTTGATTGTTTTAACTTTATTTTTTTGTTTCCATGTTTTTTTCCATCATCCATACAAAAAAGTTGGTTCTCAGATTGTTCCTCCTTTCCTAGAGTTCTATAGATAAAGCATGGAGAGGTTGTTTTGCAAAGAACATCTACATACATGTTGTCCACCCTGTCCTTCCCTATTGAGAAGCCTCTCTTCAGACAGGTAGAGAAACTCAAGTGAAAATAAACCATTGAAGAATGGGAAAGGCTGTGATGGAGCATAGTTGATCACATCAATATGGAAGCTTATGAGATCTCAACATTCCAGACAAAATATTTTATGTGGAACTAGAGTTCAGAAACCTTGAGATCTCTGTGCTGTGACTCATAGTGGGGTTTGATTTATGAATGGGAATGATTAGGAAATTCCTTTTGAAACCTCTGTTCTGGTCAAACTTAAAACAGTTATGTGCGCATATAAAGTTCCAGTTGCTGAGCCTGTTTGCAGTCTTGTGAGCACTCATGACTTAATGAAGTCCACAAAACCTGCTGACAATTTTTCACATGCAATAGCACTTGCGTCTTTGCAGCTTTGACTCATTTGTGAACTCTTGTATCATTTTGATACTTGCAAGAAGAACATTTGAGACTACAATCCCCTACTTGCAATCCAGAGTCTTAGTCTACACCTAAATTGTGCTGCAGGAGTCAGTTAATGAAAGAACTTTGACATAAAACACAATATAAACCTGGGAGCAGAAGACAGTTTGATCATCAAAGCTACTATTTTTTATGGTCTGTAGAAAAAGAGTAACGCAATGCTAAATCTCATTAAGCTGATGAGTGATCTCTCTCCCCCTCTCTCTCTCTCTCCCTATTAAATAATTTTGAAATACTTATTCTGAAAGCACAGTTTGACAAATTTCTAAGCTGCCTTCTGAAGATCCCACAGGGAAAAACCAGTAAACATTCAAGTGTGATTTCTAAGTTTGCCTAGACAAAACTGGAATGCATGTGAAAGAACTGAAGGCCACATACTTTATAACTTCTGTGCAGGAGAAAGGTGGGGAAAATGGACCTTGTAGACCATCTCTACTGTAAATTAAGAGTGTTCACATGAGCCTTAAGAGGCATGGCTATGATGTTGTTCCATGGTACTGGTGGCATTAAAATGATACATTTTTTAGCGTATTCTGGCTGCATTTGTTTTGTTGTCTATGGAATAAACTCTCTAGTTTACTTACTTGACCTTGAGATTAACTCTGTTCCTTTAAGTTTGGTGTTAGTAACACTGAGGGTGTGGGTTCAATCCACATATGGGCCATTCACTTCAGGGTTGGACTTGCTGATGCTTGTCGGTCCCTTTCAACTCAGAATAATCTATGAACTACTTTAGGATACCATACTTATATTTGGAAAGAAATCACTGTCTTGAGGCCTACAAAGCAGAGTCTTGGTTTGTGGCCATGATGCTAAATTATGAAGCACTCAAGCAACTTCAGTATCTCTACTAGACTTTTCCACACATGGTTTGCTAATGCAAACAAAAGCTATGGATGTGACTTCTCTGTTCAGGATATTTGTATGGAAGCAAGAAGGGGAAAAAAATAGGGATTAAAGAATTATGCTTCAAAGTACTAGCTATTAAAGCCTATAATTTAAATGCTATGAAATATTTTTTTTTTTAGAAAATGGTAAGATATTTCTGAAATTTGTCTCTTAAAGACAAGCAAAGAATTTCACCATTGCCAAAGTTAACTGAGACATTTCGTTGTGCTCTGAGGGACATAACAATTAGATGTAAAACCATAATCTCAAAGATTCAATAATTTGGGGTTTTTTACATGAAAAAGGGACTGAAGTGCTTTTATTCGCTAAATTAGGTACAATTCCAATGTAATAATGAATTCAGTAAAGACCTTTTCGAGAAGCTGATTTGGTATATCTCATGTGGGATATTCAATGAGATTCCTAAGTAAAATCTAAGGCTCTTAAAATGAACAGCAAATACATATTTTACTCTAAAATTAACATTTAAATTTTTAATAGGGAAAACTAAAATTGGCAATTTTACAAGCCCTGTTTATTCCAGTTTTCTTTTGCCCATTGTAAGCTTGTGCGGTTGATATTAATCAGCTCAGTAGCCTACTTGGTTGCACAAACTTTGCACAACCTTTTTTCACCGTGGAGTGTTTTT
>VXBB01024195.1:88219-103439 GCA_013399915.1 Illadopsis cleaveri | reverse complement strand
TTTTTTTTTTTTTTTTTTCCCCTGGAGAGAGTGGGGGCTTGTGTGGTGTGTTTTTTATTTAAAAAAAAAAAAATAAAAAATTGTATGTTTGTGTGTTCTTTTTTGTTTGCTTGTTTGTTTTTTTAAAATATTCTTAATGATAATACTGCCTTGCTTTCTTCTAGAAGTGATGAGATTCAGACATATCAATGCTGTGGTGTTAAGGATGCATTGACTTCCTACATCCAAGGAACTTTCTGTAACCTCCTGTTCTCAGAGATACATGGCATGGAGTCAAACAGCTCTTCTGTAGTTCTTTGAATTCAAAATTCTGCTGCAGTCCTTTCCCTAGCTTGGCATTATGTTCAGGAACACTTGCCTGTGTTGTCAGTTGTTCAAAAAAGTCCATAAGAACTTGTTTTTTAGCAGGCAAATATTTTATTGTTTTCTAAAAGATCTTTTCCTTATCTTTTTGTCCTTTTTTATGTTCTTTGAATGTAAAGGTGAATTTTCTAGAATGCAGGTTGAAGGAAAGCAGACAGGAAAGGATCTCAGAATTGTATTTCACAGTCCTTGGCTATTTTGATGCTAGTGTTATTGTCTGTTTTGAAAGAGAAGTTTGCCTTTATTTAAGAGTCTCCTGAAATTGCTTCAGTTTTCTTCATATTTCAGTTAATAAATTAAGCATCCCTACTCTCCCTAACTTGTCTCTTATGATACTCTCCATACATGTAATACTTGGTAAAAGTGCAAGCAATTTTGCTGTCCTCCACTGTTTCCTAAATGTATTTAGTGTTTGAATCAATATTGAGGTTTGCTATGTAAAGTTGCGGTCAAATCTATGATAAATTATCTTTTCATCAATGTTATTAAATGTAGCAGACTATTTGTCAATTAGTATGCTGTCATCTTGGAGGAATTTGTGTGAAACTAGATTACACTTGCAAAAAGAATTCCTGTAGTTTCTTCTGGATACAGAAAATTATGTTTAGGATTAATCTTCTTTTCTCTCCACTTCTTTCCCTTCCCCCAACAACTTTTTGCCTTTCTCCTCCTTCTCTGTTGATATACTCATTATTTTCTGAATGAATGCCAACAGCATAACAGATTTTTCAAAGACTCTCATTGTAGCAGACATTTTGAGCTATGGCTTTGACAGATTGCACATTTTGAAAGTGCGATACTGTAGCAAGATTTTTAGTAAATTTGGCAGACTACATACTGTCTTGAAATCCACTGATGAAAAGTGAAAAATCTATTAGATGTAGGTTGGCAGAATACATGTGACCTGCTGACAGACTGTGTACATTTTTTATTCCATTCCAGGAGCAAGGAATCCAATTCTCAGGGATTTATGAAGAATTGCAGTAAATGTCACTTACAGAATGAAAAAAACATCTTGGAAGAATTAGATCAAAGAGATGACTAAAAAAAGTGTTGCAAAAGTCTTTGTCTTACATACAGGGATTTTACTTAAATTATAACCACTGAATTAAGAACTTGCTGGACAGCTGGGCCCAGAGAGTGGAGGTGAATGGTGCATCCAGTTGGTGACCAGTCACTAGTAGTTTTCTGCAGGAATCTGTGTGGGGCCCAGTCCTGTTTAATATCTTTATCAATAATCTGGATGAGGAGATCGAGTCTACTATTAGCAAATTTGCACAACACCAAGATAGAGGGGAGTGTTGATCTGCTGGAGGGTGGGAGGGCTCTGCAGAGGGATCTGGACAGGCTGGATTGATGGGCCAAATCCAAAAATACAAGGTTTAACAGGACCGAGTGCTGGGTCCTGCATTTTGGCCACAACAGCCCCCTGCAGGGCTGGGCACAGTGACTGAATAGTGACCAGAGAGGGACCTGGGGGTGACGATTGACAGCAGATGGATATGAGTTAGTGTGTGCCCACTGGGGCAAGAAGCCCAGTGGCATTCTGGCCTGTACCAGGTATAGGGTGGCCAACAGGACCAGGGAAGGGCTTCTGCCCCTGTATTCAGCACTGGTTAGGCAGCACCTTGAGCACTGTGTCCAGTTCTGGGCCTCCCAATTCAGGAAGGATGTTAAGATGCTGGTGCATGTCCAGAGAAAGGCAACAAGGCTGGTGGAAAGTCTGGAGTACAAATCTGATGAGGAGCAGCTGAGAGAACTGGGGTTGTTTAGCCTGGAGAGAAGGAGGCTCAGGAAAGACCTTACTGCTCTCTACAACTGCGTGAAAGGAAGTGGTAGCCAGGTGAGCACTGGTCTCTCCTCCCAGGCAACCAGTGACAGGACAAGAGGACACAGTCCTAAGCTCCACACAGAGAGGTTTAGGGTGGACATTAGGAAGAACTTCACAGAGAGGGTTATTCAGCATGGGAATAGGCTGCCCAGGTAGCTGGCGGAGTCACCATCCCTGGAGGTGTTTCAGAAAAGACTGATGTGCTACTCAGTGCCATGGTCTGGTTGACAAGGTGGTATTAGGTCACAGGTAGGACTTGATGATCTCAAAGGTCTTTTCCAACCGAACTGATTCTGTGATTCTGTGAGATTATTGGTAGAGAATAGATAGGAATCAAGATAGTAATATATGTTATAGGGCTAAAGAGCTTCTTTGATGTTCTCCTGTTCTTGAAGAAAGAAATTGCAAATAGAGGAAATCCTTTAATTTCCCAATGCTTAAAATACAGACTTAGACTTGGGGTTTCAACTCTCCATTTTTGATATTGGGGCTGGGATACTCACCATTCCATGATTACTCTGCAGGAAAAAGCTCAGCTTCCAAAAGCAGAAGGGGTTTTAGAACAGTTTATTTGCAGGCAGAATGCTGCTCTGAGGAATTTCCTTTGTGGCTTTGAAACCTTTTACCCTTGGTGGCTTCTCAAAAGGTGTATGTTATACACGGTCTTGTACAAAAGGTGCATACAGTGCACCCAGTGCATACAGCCACAAGAAGCACCCTGGGTGTGCCTATGGCTAATCTGCAGTATCAAGAGTTTAGTTGGAATACTCAGGTCATAATTCTGGCAAAGGGGTGATAGGACCCTCCTCTGCATCCTTGACATTATGTTTTCACCTCACCTCCACCTTTGTACTGAATTGCCTTTTGGCTGTCTGTGGTTAGTTGAACCAAACTGCTAATCTAGCTCAAAACTAATAATAGTGCAAACCAAAAAAGAAGTTAGCTCACAATGGATTGAGAGGCTCAGTGGGCACATGGATAGTAGTACTTGTGCAAGAAGAGGAGAAAATACACTGTTAGGGAACACAAAGGGTGGAACTACATTTTTGTAAGTCGTTTAACTTTGCAGGTTTCTTTAATTCTGTGACATGTACTCGTAAGGGAAATAATTGGCTTCCTAATTCTTACCAAAACTGTTGCAGGACTTAGGATAATATTCAAACAATCATATGTAAAAGTGAAGGCATCTATATTGCACTTCATTGAAGTGTAAGTGCATCTTAATGGTTACTTTTTTATTCTCCTCATAAAATTCCTACTCTGGATGATAACATGAGTGGAATATTAAAACAGATCTTGTCTAAACAGATAAATTGTCTGTCAAATTTTCTGTCTTGTATGTGTTTGGGTCTTTCACGTTTTTTGCATTGCAATAAGAATGTACTGTTCTTTTTTTTTTTAATATTCTGTATTTCTACGGAAAATACGTAGCCTTAGCACTGACCCTGTTGCGATGTACTAGTAAAAAAAGACATACAAAACTTTACTTATTAGTTTCTGATTAACATTTGCACAGGCAGGCTAAAGGAGACATATTTCATTTCTTTGCAAGTTTTAGGTATATTAAACTGGCAAGAGGATTGATAATGAAATCATGAAACAGACTGTTTAACAAGAGAAAGGACTATAAAAAAATCTCAAAATTACTAATTTTGGAGTCCATAATTTGCATTTTAATATTCAAAGCTGATTCTTACTTCTAATACTAATTTTGTGTCTCAAAATATTAAATAATGAATGTATTTCTCAGATGAGAAACAGGATATAGGAATTATGATTCCTAGCAAATTCTCTAAGATAAAGCCTTGGGTTCTTCTTTTTAAGACTTGAATGAGACCTTGGACTGTTTTAGGGAGACTTATTCTGTTATAGAAAGACCAACACTGGCACTGAATGTAGTGCATAACTTAAAATGTCACAGGAAGTTGCAGGTGGAAATGTTCTAGGGGACTGGAGGTGTTTATAGTTTCTCTGAGTGAGTGAGGATGTGAAAGAGTGAAATTACAGGCTTACAAAGATGCTTATGATGAGACTCATACTGATTTTTACGTATGAGACATGGCCAACTGCTGATAGTCAGTGTGGGTCTCTCCTGTGAGACGCTTGCACATAGCAGATAGATATCCAAGAGAAGTGTTGCACAATTGTAGATTGCCAAACAAATCTTGGCCATGAGGAAAGGATCTGAAGATGCAAGGAAAAATAGGTGATGTGGAAAGGTGGTCAGATTGCCCAGTTGGTCACTGATATGTGAAGTCCCCTTGCCAGCCCAGATGTCCTCCCATCTCACCCTAACCCTGCATCAGAAGCTGCTTGACAAACATGGGCCAGGCAGACTGGAGCTAATGTCTGAGCACACCAGCGAAAGAAAATTAAAAATAGGTGATACAGAAGGAAAAAGAATAGGGGCAAGGGATGTTGGGAGATAAAAGGTAAGCAGACATTGCTACTAGGGAATTTGGAGACGCTGGGGTAAAGTGAAAGGAGTATGTATGTAAGAGCAGGGAAGGAAATATTTGGTGTTTGGCATCCTTCATCTTGAAATACAGGTGTGTCTGAGTTGTGGATAACTGTAAAGAGGTTAGAGAGATTCTAGAGTGATGAGATTCGTAAGGTTGGGTCTGACAGGGTGGATGGTAGCACACAATCAACTATAAAAATGAAGATGACATTTCCATTTGTGTTATAAAGGAGATATTTATAGAGAGTTAAGTGATATTTTATTTGTTTGTTATAAACAGCAGAGTATTTTTCTCTGAACTTTCACTGTATTCTAATGTGAAGGGCAGCATATCAGACAAAATACAACATTTTTTGTTTTGCTCCACTATCAGCTCCCAGTTTAAGTATTAATTTAGAATAATGTACCATCCATCAATCACAACCTCCATGTCTTCTTACTTTCCTTTGTTGACATCTTCAGTCTTAAACTAGCATGTTCCAAATATATGTCAGTCTTTAATCAGTGTAGCCAGAATGGCATCCAACCTTTTGCAAGTTCTAGTGTACTTTTTCTGAACCGACATCTGATCTGTCAAATTCACACCTCTTGAAAATGTGAAGATGTAGGCAACAGGGTTAGTATAAGAATTATGTAATTGTGAGACAAAATGTATAAATGCTTTTCAGTAAATTCTTTTTCTTAACATCGTATATAATAATACTGTCATTTCATCTTTTGTATTAGATGTGTGTTTAAAAAAAAGTAGTTCCCCAAATTAAAATCATTCTCCCAATATAAACACATAAAATTATCATCCTTAGAACTGAAGGCACTATCTTTGGGAAAAATAAAATCACATTGATTGCAGATAATTGTGACTTTCAAAATAAGAAAAAAAAGAAATTCTGCAGATTTCTTACCAGTGGTCCTTGTTGCTCTCTTATTCTTTTTTTCTTTTTTTCACTTTTTAAAAAAAATTTTGTTTCCTCTTTGAATGCGCACTAATATATTTTACTGAGCTATGAAACTACTCTCTTCAGATCACTGGGCAAGAACTGACATTCTTGCAGATACGTGTGATCAAGCTACTTATAGAAACAATTGAAAATGCCTTGCCATCTGCATACATTTGTATTAAATTCAAATGTAAAATATCTTTGGACTAATCAGTTTTGCCCTTGTATAACATACACAGAGGCATATCTGCACCAAAATATATTAGAGACTGAAATGAAGTAGGTGTCCACAGGTGACTAAGGGCTAAAACTGCCGTGTGAACTGTTCACTTGCTCTCAGGTCACTGTTCAGAAATATGAAGTCCCTAATCAAGGCCTGCTGTGTCTCAGAGTAGTGACAGATGTGAGTAAACTATGCATAAGTCCTTGGAAGAGCTTTATTTATCAAGCAAATGAATGACATACTGAAGATGATGAGTTCAGTTTATAGTAAAAAACACTGACTCCTGAGTAGTGCAATGGTTAGAGTGTGTATTCAGCAGTGGAAAATCTAAGACTGAAATCATAAGTTTTTTTAAAGAGATATGAATCCTGAACTCTCACTTCACAAAAGAGTGCCATGTCCTGTATCAGGGTATAAGCAAGTCTGAGCTGGCAGGGTGAACAATTTCACCTGTGACAAAGGGTACAGAAAGAATGATCCGCTTGAGACATCACAGAAAAACAAGTTGAAACCTAAGTATGGACACTCATGGGAATGTTAGAGAATGAGGAGAAGGGATGCTGCTGGTGTTGCCTATGCATTCTGTGTTAGGGACTTACAGAAGGGGTACATCAGCAGCACTGCAAAACAAGACCGCACTCTACAAAATCAAATCCACAAAGAGGTTATTTGATTTTTTTACTATAAAAATGCCACTTGAAATGTTTACTGATTCATTTACATTACTCTTGCCCTAATCAGATGCCCTCTGAACTTGATGAGCTTTTTCATTTACTTTAACAGTGTAGTCTTAGGCTGTAAATTCAAAATTGCCTCTGCCTCTTTCAAAGAGGTGTTGTATTACATTTCACATAATGTTTACTGGTGATGATATGAGTTGTCATTTTGATTACAAAAAGAGGCTCTGCAGGGAGTTGCTAATAGTAACTCTAATAGAGAGTCAAACCATAAAAGACTAGAAGGACTCAATATAAATTATAACTGTGCTTTAATTTACAATTGTTGTCTTACAAAAAGTTCTCTGTGGAATCTCTTAAAAATAAGTTGTCCATACAGCTGATTTTCAAGGAAAAGGGACGCTGGCAGAATGAAACATTGCATTGTACCTGTGGACAATAAAAATATTCAGATTATTTTCTTTTAATAATACAGTGCAAAATAAAATATTGGAAATACTAAATGAGACATTTAAAATTGAAGGACTGTAACTCTGATTCTTTTTCTCAGAAAAATGTGGTCTCTTCCTTTATTGCATCTGAGAGCAATACCATATTAACCCCAGGCAGCATCAGCCGTAAAGTTAAAGTGACAGCACTGTGTTCCTCAAGGGACAACATGAAGATGCTTCTTACATTTGCATCAAACATCAAAGCACAGTTTGAGATAGGTGCTGACTGAATGTACAAAATTCAAAGGATATTTAAGGCTAATAGCTCTAATTAGTAGTTCACCAGACTGCTTTAGCGGCAGAATAAGAATTTTATACAACATAACATAAAGAAGGGAGTCTCTGTAGATGAAACTACACAAAAATCCGATTTCAGATGAAAATTTACCAGCTTTTTTGTTCATGTTGCTATTTTTTGTTATCTACTATGGAATAAGATTAAAACCAAGATTTTTTTGTTGTTGTTGTTTGGTTTGTTGTATGTTTTTTGGTCAATATACACTTCTCACCTTTCAAAACAGTAACAGCAATTTACTACTATAGACCTAATTTTCAGAGTATGGCAAGAAGCCATATGCATTATCAGATAAGTGCTAATTTGTCATTAATTAAGTCCTCTCCCTTTGTGTATGGCAGGAATAGGCAAATCAGATCCTGTCCACAGCTCATTAATAGCGATCTGAGTCCTTGGGCAACAGGAGTGCTTGCTGCAGTCTGTCATCCTGACTTCTCCTTTTCTCTCCATGCACTAAGCAATGTTTAGACTGCCATCAAGAAATCATGCTGTTTAAAATCACCCTATTATCATATTTGTTTCTTGAATTTCATTCCTGTGGTGAATTTAACTGCTACTTTATGTAATTTCTTATATAAAGCCTCAATTTTAGGGGTTCTATAACTAGAAATAAAACACTTAACAGCACATGCACTAGCATGGTCAAAATGACCCTTTGTTCCCATCTGCTGCTTACGCAATTTGAAATTCTGTATGCGGGAAGTAAGGCTATTTAATACTCTGTGAATTTGCCCAGAAGATTGACCCAAAGTGATATTATATTTTTTTCCTGTAATTGCAATGCATAAAGAAAAAAAAAGAAAAAAAGAAAAAAAACCATTCAATGACTTCTTTGTTTTTGCTGTAGTTTAAAATTTGTCTTTTAAAATAATAAAAAAAAATCTGCTCAGAGAAGCAAAGAGAAAAGGTATCAGTTGTGACTGGAGTGTAAGAACTGAAATATAATATATCTAAAAACTTATTTGTCTTTCTCTATTGGCTAACATCTGATTTGCCTTTTTCTATTGGTAAGCTTTCCTAAGCTCTGAGCTCAAGCCAAGTAATCCTTTAGGGATGGACAGATATACCTAAAAAGGCAACCTGAAGCTAGATGGTCCTGGGGATGTTGTGAAATGAGTACACATTTCAAAAGAGAAGCCCAAATAAAAAGAAAAAAGGTGCATGTTTTGCATTGCTTTTTGAGTTGGCACACCCAGTCTGGAAACACTGGGCTGCTTAGGCCTTTTGAAGGTGGACATATGAAATTACACATGCAGTGAGCTTTTAGAAAGAAAACCTTTTTAGAAGGTTTTCCAAATGCCTCTTGAATCAAAGGGGATATTTTGCATATTAAATCAATTTTCCCTGTAGAAACAATAAGCCCATGGTAAAATATGGGATTAGTGTGAAGTGGCAGCAGTATATAGCAATCTCGTGCCTGACTTGAGTATTCAGTAAAGGAGTTACTCTAAGAGACTTGAATGTCCTACAGAGCAGTCCTCATTTCTTGCCATTTCTCTGAAATTCTGGAGCAGGCTATTTCCATATCTTAACATAGTCTCTGTGATACTTTGCAACAGGCTTTGAGGGTAAGGACTGGATGCTAAATTATGAACATTAAAAATATGACCACAGAAAAGAATAGTTTTTGGACCTTTCTTGCTTACCTCATTAAAAGCTGCACAGATATTGGAACATTGCTCTGAGGGGAGATCTGATGGTGTGCATGAATCTGTTAATTAACAATTTAAAAGAAAAATGATTCTCTTTGTGCATATCAGCTTATTCTAAACAGGGTGACCAAAATGATATGCAAGGGACAAAAAAAGCAAGTCTGAAAGCTGTCATAATGTTATACCTGCAGTTCTATTTCAGACATTTTCTGTATGCAATTAAAATACATATCTTTGTACAAGAGCTTATTTAGGAAGTCTGGCATGAAGAAATTATTTGAGGGATTTGATTTACCGTATTCTTATGCATTTAGTAATCTTTGAAAAGTTCCCATTAAAATGAGTGTCTGGAATTAACAATGGTTTTGCCTTTTTAAAAAATTTCCAAATGTAAC
Source organism: Illadopsis cleaveri (assembly GCA_013399915.1). NCBI lineage: Eukaryota > Metazoa > Chordata > Aves > Passeriformes > Timaliidae > Illadopsis > Illadopsis cleaveri. The sequence continues at coordinate 94,113 of VXBB01024195.1, read as the reverse complement.
TGCAATAATGAAATCTAATGTACTTTTACAGAAAACCTCCAATGTTTTTTATCAATTCAATTCAATTCAATTCAATTCAATTCAATTCAATTCAATTCAATTCAATTCAATTCAATTCAATTCATCCCAATGAATTTTTAAAATAAGAATGTTATTTTTAAAATATTGACTTTATAAGGGTTGTCAGAAAAGAAAGTATTGATGTAAAACTTGGGAACAGTGCCTTACTATGGATTGGTATGAGATGCTCCAAACTTTCTTATAAAGTAATCGCTCTTTCCTGATGTACATATCTTGAATTTCCAGATGCAGTGGTTACTTAGGGATGGATTAGCCACTCATTGCCTTGAGTGTCCTTTTTCCTTTTATCTTTTCAAGGTGCCTTTGGTCTCCAGACACAGCAGGAGCAGAGAGAAACAGGGAGGAAAGAATATCAGTCAGCCTGTGAATATCTGGGCCATAAGCACAATTTGGTCTGTTACTACGTGCTAACTGGTTGTTAAATTTTAGGGACAGCCAGAAGCTAACTTCACCTAGTTAATAAGTATTAAGGCACATGATCATGGAAATCAAAATGGTTGTGTTTCTCTCCACACCAAGTACATTTAGTCACATAAAATAAATTAAAAAAAATTGATTAAAGCCATCTAGACACTGTATTAAGTACATCTACTGAAGGTATGTTTCCTAGTTGTAGCAGCTGTAATGAAATCTTAGGCTAAGGGAGTGACTGTGGAGAGTTTAAGTTTCATATCTGCTGAATGCCTACTTATAGTTTAAGAGGAGAGTTCAATTCACAGTGGTCACATATGGACATGTTGGAGTAATATCTCCGACCCTTGCTCTTTCTCCTGTCTCTACTACCCCTGAGAATATAAAAACCTTTTATTAACAAAACAAGAATTATAATGAGGAACTGTCTTAGCATAAGAAATATGGGTCAAAATGCAGTAGGGCTTAGATAATTATTTTCAGTAAAGCACTCTGGCTGTTTTTGCTCTGAGACCACTTATGACTAAGAACTGGCCTCTGTGTGAAGTAGAAGAGCCCTGCTGATAGTGGATTGATATTCTCCATAGGAATGTGAGCTGCAGAGTTTTGGCAATGAAAGCAACTGCCATTGTGGCCTTTTTTTTTTCTTTTATTTTCCTCTGTGTGTGTGTCTCAAGAGCCTAGCTGCTAAATTAGAAGCTGTGATTTGTATTGAAATTGGAGATAGAAGAATATCTACTAACTTTCGGTTTAATTGCTTATGGTGCTGAGTGAGTTGTGTTTGAGGTGTTTGTTGTATGGCAGTGATGATTCTGAAGCTAGCAGAAGACTGCTTGTGCCACCTAGACACTGCATGTTTTGCTCAGAGTGGGAAACCTGATTTATTGATTTATTCCTATGTTTAGAATACAATGAATGAAAATGGTACTTTTGCATTCTGGGATTTATGCCTGAACTGAGCAGACTGGAGGAACTGTAACGAATGCAAGAACAAAGCAGTCAATGATTCAGTTTAAAAAGACAATGGAAATATTTTTTTGTCATCTGACAGGAGATTCTGAACACTTAACAATATTAGTTTTGATTCAGTAGAAGAATTATCCTATGAACAGCTGGGAGATTAGTTTACCATTGCTTACTCTTGGTTTTCTTGACTTCTGTGGAACAAATAGGCAAAGGGAGTAATTTAACTTGTTTGAAAAATTGACTCAATTAAAATTTATAGAATGAATATACTTGTCAAAAGTATATTTATAGCTCTGCTTCAAATAGAAAAGTGAGAAATTCATCAAAATGAAAATGGAGACTTGGATGGATATAATCATGAGGATGTTCCATTACATATGTAGTTCCATTACATTTTAGATTTAGGGATATTTTATGTTATACATTTTCACTGCTTGTGGAAATGAGATAAGCAAAACTCTTGTCTGTATTTTGCTCATCAAACTGAATTGGCAGTAAACAGAACCCCACTTGTAAGTTCATTCTGCTGATTTGCCTAAAGTTTGTGAATTCAGTAGAGAAGGCTTCTGGTGGTGTTTCCACCAACAAGAATGTATGTGGCTTGCACTACCGGTAGAAATGGATCTCTTCTCTGGGTTAACCGCATGATTCATGAAATGGATGCAAACACTAGAGGAAACTAGAGGAACAGGATTTCTTTACTGGTGTTTTCAAACTCTATATGAATGTCCTTTTAATCCTCCCCAGGGATTTGTAAGCACATGCCAGAAATGAACAGCTGACCTAAGGAAGAGAGTTCTCCCCTGTGCATCTGCTTGGGCTATAGGTTTATGGCAGTACTGAGCTGTGGAAATCAATCTTTTGTAATCTCTGCCCTTTATGTTTTACTCAGAGGGCTGCTGTCACATCTATAAATAATCCATTTGTGGATCTGTTTGAAGATAAAAGAGGCTGGCATGCAAAAAAGCTTTGACATGGTCTCCAGTTACTTATCCAAAAGTGAACACACAAAACCTGGTTTTCGGTTCACCTGATTGATTTAGATGTTTCTTACGCTAAAATGCTGTTAATGCAGATTGCATTTTCAAGACAAGGCTTATAGTACAGGCAAGACTTAAAAATTTATGTTGCCTATAAAATCTTATCAGAATAAATCTGTCCGACCATCCTGTAAGCCAGGGCTCAGTGTACAGAGGTGACACAAATGAAATATAAAAACCTGCAGATAGAGCTGTTTATGTCTGTGTACTCTACTTCTCTAAAGCTGTCCAAGAAAGGGCGAGGAAGGGCTGATAAAATTTTGTTATAATGGTTGTATTATTCTTAAGTTTTTACAGCTTTAAGTATGTTGACTAATTGAAAACTACGAATGCTAGATTGAAAAAAAAAACCAACCAACCCCAAACATCTGTTACTGTGGCTCTCTTTCCAGAAATGGTTACATTATATGATAAGCTCTTTTTTCCTTCATTAGCACCATTTATTTTGAAGTCTTGTTCATTTTCCCCATTGTGGTCCCTGCTGCTTTAGCCAGGTGGAACTGCTTCTGCCTTTTTGTCCCTTCTCTGTTTCCTTAGAAGAGCAGAGGTGACAAGCCATGGATGAAAAATTTTTTTTATTACTTTAAAAATGGCTTTATTGTTCCTTATCTTTAGGGACAAGACTGTCTTTGCAGTGGACCACAGAAAGCTGAAGAGCCCTGTGACTTAATATGGAGAGGGCAAAAGTCTATTACACTTCAGAAGTACAGTTAGTTCTCCCACTGTGGGTGTGAAGGGCAGGGGGACCTTTATCTTGCAGTCTTACTACTAATTCAACAGACCTTCTGACAAGTGTGCTTTCCCTTGTGTTTTTTTCAGTGCTGGATCTCTTTGGAGACAGCATTTGTTATTTTACTGAGGTGATAGGGACTTCTAATGATGCAGAAATCCAACTCCTCTCCATCATTTCCGTTGAAACTCTTAGCTTGCCTGTTTGACTATTCTCACAAAGCTTCTCTGTTATCTTTTCCTTTTCCTTTATGATCACTTAGGAAGATATTTTGAAAGTTATGTTAACATAGGTTCTCTGATTTCGCCAGAGTTCCCTTCTGTGAGCTTGCTTTTAAAACCAAAAGCATCAAAACAATGTAGCTGCTTAATGCACCTCTTCCATTGGTGGGTAAGGGCTGGAAGTGCCATATAGACAAAGGCTGTTGTGTTCTGCAGGTCACAGAACAGCTCAGTTTGAGCTAGAAATGGTGCTCTGAGGTACCTAATCTTGTTTTCAGTTTGATTCTTATCTGCTGTTTTAGGTACCGCTGTTACTTTTGGTGCAGGTAAGATCAGCACCCTTACTTAAGTGGATGTTCTCAAGTTTCACTGACTTTTGAGTTTGAAGGAGAATTTAATTTTTCAAAGATCTTTTACAAATTGAGTGATTGATGTAAAAACAAGGTCAGAGTTCTTTACTAGAAAAGAAAAAAGAAGCAAGGATGTCTTTAAGGCTGATACAATGAAAAAGATAGGTGGGAAATGGTAAGTACAGTGCTTACTACAGTAAAGCTCCAAATTATTCAGGCTGATGTACTGACTTAAACTACACTGTTTTCTCTGTGGAAATATACTGAAAGCATGAATTTGTTTCTATTATCCTAGGTCCTAAAAGAACCTCTATAGAAGAAATTGGATTTGGCATTTTTAGGATGGCGGCAGCACTGTCACCCTGCGTAACTATTGTGTTTAGCTAAGGTTGTGTTGTGATTACCATTTTGTGAGGGTGGACCTTCTTCATCCATGGTATTCTTCACAACAGGCAGTTCTACCAGCTCTGATCTCAGCTTCCATTTCAGTTGTATTTGCTCTCCTCTTTCACCTTGTCACAGACAAACCAGAGTTCCACACATACCACTTGCGTAGTTGCTTTTCAGAGAAAAGTATTGCAGAGGCATTCTAGACTTGGACAAGGAATTTCTGTTTGAGGAGAGGTCTGAAATTAAAAGTACAGCTTAGAGAATTTAAAATAAATTTTTAGGAACTATGTTTTAAAAATACTTGCTTTATTTCCTTGCTTGTGGTGGACATGTTCCTTTTAACATTCTCAGGAAGCATGAGAATGGCCACTGGTCACATATCTTACTTGGATGCAATGAGCCCTGCAATAGCAGTGGTACTAACATTGGAGTCCTCCAAAAAAACCTCAGGAGTTGTATCTGACTGGAGCAGCTGAAATACTAATGAGCAGCTGAGAGCAACTGGATAGGGCAGAAGGAATTTACGAAAAATACACTCTCCAGATCTTCCTTGAGTGCAATGAATTTTAGGCCAATGTTAATGCCATAAGCAGCTCCATATTGTGGAAAATACCTGTGAGTCTATTTGTGTGCAGGCAAATATGTGCTAAAATGGAACAATTTGTAGGAGCTACAAAATATCTTCATAAACTTCTTGCTAAGTATATATGGGTGTTCTAGGTTAGCTAGCTCTAGAGATCTTTAAATATCAGATCGCTCTGAGATGCTGAAATTAGTGGGTTCTGCTAATTACAGTTCTGTGTAATGTTTTCAGGAGCCTTGATATTAACCTGAAGAAAAAGGAACTTCAGCTCTAGCTTTCAGCTACAACAAGAAGGATGTTATTGACCTATTAGGATAAATTGAAGAAAATAAGTACCTTTAAGTATTTAAATTTGGTTTACAATTGAATCTCAAAAAACCTACAGAAGTTTGTTTAGCTTTTGCCTTGACCATTCTGAATATTTAGTATAGGTATTGTTTTAATGGCACACACACCCGAAATAACTATTTAGAGCCCTCATTATTCAGAGACTATATAATGTACAGTAACATCTGGTAATAGAAGACAACTGTAAAAGGCTGTAGACAAACATGCTGTGCTTTACTGTTGACATAACCAAGAGACACATATGGAACTTGGTGTTTCTAAAGAAATGTGTTGGTCTGCAAATTGCAATGCAAAATGGAGAAATCCACGCAGTTAATTTCCATTCTACATTATGAAATTAGAAATATGCTGATCTGAATAAGAACTGTAAAAATGCATAATGCCTTTTGACAGAGATCATAAATCATGGGCTTTTCAAGGCTATTAAAACAAATTCCATCCACATTGGCAGAGCTATTTTTAAAGTACTTTTGTTAACTAATGACTTGTGCTGTGTTTTGAAAAATATGGTCTTCCTTATCAAATTATCCAAGTTATTTCAAAAACTTAATTTCATACTCAAATTTTCAAATGCAGTGGTTCTAAATTTGATAGATAAACTATAATGCTTTTAAAATCAGGATGAAATGCTGAAGATAAAACCTGTGTATGCGCTGGTATTATTACACTGTCCACTAGACAGTAAAACAGAGCTGTAACCCCAAGTATTAATGGATTGTTTTTCTCTGTAATTAATAATGTGCCTTGCTGTGATTTATTTTTATTTTTATTTTT
>VXBB01024195.1:48633-88155 GCA_013399915.1 Illadopsis cleaveri | reverse complement strand
TTATTTTTATTTGTGTCTAGATTTAAAACCATTTTCAGATAAATTATTTTGGAAAGGCTTTATAAAAAGTTCTGACACTAATAATTGTTCTTGTTCAGACTCTTATGTTGAGTAATATTTTCTGCAGAAACCTGTTAGTTAAGTGTTACTCAGCATTAATAAGAGTATCAAAGTTTTCTCCAATGATTGCATATCTTGCATTACTGAAGACTGTTAAATAAGAAAAAGGTTTGCAATGTTCATTCTTCAGAAAACTAAAAAGAGCTTTGGGTGTCCTGAAAGCCTACTGAAAATCTTTCTTTTTATCTTAAAAACAAAAAATTAAAAAACCTTTTATGTGTATTGTAGGAAAGGACTCAAAGTTTCTTAAAACTCTCAAATGTTTTTGGGGGAGTTCATGTGTGTAATAATAAAGACTCCAGTCTAAAAATGAAGCTTTCCTAACAAAACATGAATAAAACTTTTATTTTTAGTAGTAAGAAAATAAAGAGAAAAAATATTCACTTGAATATCTGTATTTATGAAGATGGCATTTATAGACTTTGATGTTTTCCCCAGAGATGTCAAAGCTTTTTACAAACACTCATGTAACATAAGCTGCCAACTAAACTTGGAAAAACCAAGTGTGTATTAGTACCTCTACTGTTGCTGTGCATAATTAGGGTTTTTCAATTTTGTATATGGTTTTTCATTTATTTGTTTATATTGGTATATCCCTTCCTACCCCCATCCCCAAATTCCCTGTGGTATCACCCTGAGGAGAGAACCTTGTCAATCACCCTGATAGACCTGAAAAGAGATGTGCACCCATTTGTCTAGGTGCCCAAGCACCCACCTTTCCCATTGTTATGTTAAGCACTCTTGTCCCAAGCCATCCCCCGCCATCTCCCCCATTGGTCCGAAGTTCTCCCCTGCTCTGGGTACGCCCAAGGTACTTAGGGGGAGAACCAAGGCCCAGGAGTCACTCTGGCAGGAATAAATCTCTTCTAAACCCACGCTGGAGTCCACTCTTCATTCCAAGCCTCAGACCACACTACGAGCCTGAGATCGAAACCCACCAAGACTTTCTCGTGTGCTGGTCAAAGAGCAACAGCTGGCCCATGAGCAGCTCAGGAACCAGTACACTCTACTTTACAGAAAAATGAGAGAATAGCAGAGCAGACACTGATTTCCCTGGGGCTGCACACAAAATCAGTGTCAGAGTAATGGAAATAACTAAAACTATTTATTTCTTGTCATTGCTTTTAGGCATGAAACAACGGCTTCTCCAGTGTGATTGAAATCTGAGGTTAATTGTGGCAAATGACAGAATGAAGAAAAAATAAACATTTATATCTCAAGATAGTGAAGTCTCACTTCAGGTGAAATATATGTGAAAAATTATGTTTTATGATTGAAGTAGTCTTTCTTAGGGCTTTCTTGGGACACTGAATTTGTGACAATGTGTCCAAAACAATCCGTGAGTTGGTGAAATTTGCTCTGGATAAAAAAGTCCATACAACTATTTGTGAATAAAGTAGCCTAGAAATTATCCTGCAATTGACATATAGATTTATAAGACCATAGTTGTTTCTCATAACAAGAAGAGTCAAGCTAAAGCAGAACTATCTGCTGGCGGGAAAGAAAGGAATGTTTCAGTCTGTGCAAGCTACCTTTACTGTTTTATGTCCTCTCTTAGCCCACAGCTATGTTTATAAACATCCTTAGGTGAGGGATAGGATCTCAGGCTCAGAAAAAGGAGCCAGGGAAGATTTGTCTTGGTGGGATAGGCAGGAACCTGAGCATATGTGGGAATTTCTGCTCTGCCTCCTTATTGCATGATATAGACCAATGCTTACCTGTATTTCCAGGAAAAAGAAGAGGGAGAACAAAGGAAAGCACTCTTTTTTCCTGTTATTCCCCTCATGCCTCTGTCTGTGGGTCATTTCATAAGGAAAGTTTAGCTCAGGAGAAGTTTCTTGTTTGATGCAGATGTCGGTAGATGCAGATATTGGTGTGCAATGGCAATGCAGACCTACAGATTTTAGCCACCTGCTGGCTACAATCCTCAGATCATGCCACGAGGAAGGGTTTATTGTCAGTCTTAGTTATGTTGTGCAGTTGACTTATTTAATGCATGTTACTGTCTTGGCTGATAGGTACCACCTACATTACATTTGTGTTTTTTTACATTTTCCCCAGTCTCCTTAGCCATCAAGTCAAGCTTGCAGTCACTTTTAGCAAATCTTTTTCAGCAAGTAGATTTTAAAAGCCTGTTCTGATACCTATATATATATATTGTACAGGTCCTGGTGTGCTTTAGGAAGAAATGTCACTCTGCTTCTTTTCTTGTCAAAAGAGAAAATTATTTGAGTATCACGAGGCAGCGGCAGCTCACAAGATAGTGTGTTCATTTAGGCCAGAACCTATCCTTTTGTCCTGTGTCTCATTAATACTCCAAATAGGACAATCAACAAAATAATCAGCAAGAACTATGAGTCTGAGAGTCAACATCCAAACCCTCACAATCTGAATGATCTCTCCTACTTGAAGAAGTGATATGGCAGATGCCACAGCCTGGTTGGGGTTTTTTTGCCGTCTCCTCCAGACAGGTGACCCACTACTGTTTCCAGTATGATTTAGTGGATATTTAGGCACTTTCAGGACTTAGGACGAGATGGTTTTTTACCTGTTTGTATGTCAGTACATTCACATTCTTTAATTTCTCAGAAGAGGCTTCTGAAAGAGTTAAAGATCCAGGAAAATGGAGATTTAGAGATTTTGTTAAACTAAGCTTAACTCCAGTGCAACATGAATGCTGTGTAATTGATTGTTACTGTCAACGTATTACCTAATATGTCCTGTTTTCCTTTTTTTTTAAAATAGCTTAGAATATATTTAGTCCATAGTCTTGATAACTGAAAATATCCTTAGATTTAGGATTTAAAAATTACATTTAAATAAGAATATAAATTGTTTAGGGGGAAAGAGTTTTCTCTGATATTCTCTGATTATAGTTTATGACTTCTCTACCTCTCAAGCTGATTTTAATATTTTTCATTAAATTTGGTATAGTCTTTCTTCCCAAGAGACCTGCCTCTTCATTATAACCATTTCCATCAATGACAAGATCACAGAGCATTTTTTAATGTTAAATAGGATAGAAGGATAGAAATTAGTACTTAAAGGGTGAAACTATTAGTATTTCTGAGTGCTTCTATGTATTCATCACTGCCTGATACAGATCAGTATTAATAATGGGACCAGCCAGACATAATCCATCTGCTGGATATTCCTTTTCTTCCTATGCAGTGACTGTCTTGTCTTCTTCCTCAGACAGTGCCTGCTCTGGTCTCCAGACAGGAAATCCAGACATGGCCATTCATCAATGCTGCTATAATCTGTCTGGTTTTATTAGCTTTTGAATTTTATCACCAAAATGAAAAGGAAGGGGGGGAAGGAGGGGGAAGGAGAATCCAGCACTATGATTCTCCTATACCTATGAGTTCTCCTCACTACAGTGGATTCAGAACAGACAAAAATTTAAAAGTGAAAAGGTACCTGACAAATAAACTGCCCCCTGCTACCTCCCTCTCCCATACCGCATCCTTTGCTGCCCTCCCCCCCCGCCTTACTTTTAAGAGATTGATCTACTTTTTAAATTTCTTCTTCAACAAATATATACAGTGTACTCCAGTGGGGGTTTCTGGTTGATTGATATTTTTCCTTTATTTTAGATTTCACAGTGCATATTAAATATTCCCTGTTGTTATAGGACCTGCCTAGGATTGGATCTTGTTTTGGAGAGCAGACATGAACAACTATTGGAAACTGAGTTGCTTGAAGCTGCTCTATGAATTGAGGAATTCCAGTGCCAGTGGTCCCAGCTGAATAAATTCCAGCTGGAATAACTGGTTAAGGCAAGGAATGTTAAACTATGTAGAGATCAATGGAGAGAAAGGATGAGTGGAGTGAAGTCTTTGTTTCTGGCAAAGTGGCATAAATTGTTTCAACCCAGGGCACCAAAACAGCAAATCACTGAAGACAATATTTTGGTTGCCTTAACACCCATTACCAAGTTTCTGGTGAGGCAGAGAGGGTAAAATTTAGGTTGTGAAAAAGTGTCCACCTTGGATCTGTGGAAATGATTAGATTTTCTCAAGGAGAGCAAGCAGTTTGCAGGCTCCTTTGGATATCCTGCTGTGGCAGTCTGGCTGAAAGATGAATGTGGATTCATAGAAGTGTGGTGTGTGCATGAAATGAAGGAATTCCCTACTTATTGTCCTTTGTAGGACTGTACAGAAGTGACAGAATAGTTGCCTATCTCCACTTCTCCTCTCCATCCTGCTGCTGGGGAGGGAAAGAGGGAGAAGGAAGCAAAAGGGAGAGAGTGAGCAGCATGTGTTTAGGAGTCTCTCAGTAGAAGCACTAAAATGGGGAAGTACCATTCCTAAGCCACAAGAAAGTAACAACATAAGAGTAATAAATTAGCTTTCAAATCTATATTTATTTAGATCTCCCTCTGTGGGATATTTGAGCACCAGCCCAGTACACATCTGCTCTCTTACGCAGAAATTAGAAATGTCCACATTATTGAAACAGAATCTGGAAAAGACATCAAATAGATACCTTTAAAAAGAGGCAGATTAATTTTGGAACTTCCTTGATTCCATGATGAAATTAAAACATTCACAAGTGGAATGATGTCAGTGGTATTTTTCCAGAATGATATATAGCAGTCTGTAGTAGCAGCATTGCTATGTGGTTTGATGGCTTCATCAAATTCACTTGGCATCATAGTGTTAAAGTGCCATTACTGTGGCTTTACTGATTTTACACTTTGGCATGGCATGTGGAACAAAGCAGTAAGTATGCTATCAGTAAAGATCAAAATAGCTTTTGTAGTATTTGATATGTCTGGCGTCTTGGTATGTCAGCAATTCTGTAGAGAAATGTCCGTGGAAATATCTGTAAAGAGTCTAAAATTTTGTATTGGACTAGCATAAGTCTACAGGCAGTAGAATTGCACATTTATATAAGCCTTGCATGAAATGGAGCTTATGAGAAAGAATTCCTTCTATATTTCTAACTTCTCATTTTTTGGAAAACCAAGAGTTGCTCCATTGCCATTTATCAGAATTGGAAATACAGAAAGTGCAGTTATTTGGCTGATCAGGGATGATGATGACTTTCAAAAATCATACAGTTCAAAACTCAGTCTTTTTAGGTTCATAACCTGGCCACCACTGGCTTGTGGGGTAGAACTTTTGTATGCAGTGACTTTTTCCCCCAAATACCCCTGCAGAAAGTGAGAAAATCATATTTGATCTTTTTGCCCTAGGGTGTTCAAAACTACTCCTCTATCTTTCAGAAATTAACTCCAAATATCATGCTCCAATCTGTTCTCAGATTTTGCAGCCTCCCCATATCTTCTTGGAGCTAAGAAAGTATTTAAAAAAAAGGAGGTAAGATTCCAGGGACAGGAAGACAAGCAGGGGAATAAAGTGAGTGCTGGTGCAAAAGAGCACCTGGCTTTTAATTTGGTTGTCAGTAAAGTCTTGTATGGGTGAAGAGCAGTAGGTCACAGGTCTTGCTCTAAGGGCTGCTCCTTATAACTGAAGTACCATCATTGCTTCAGCAGGTCCATTTTGAGAGAAAGCAGTGCTTTCTAAGAAACCAAGTGTATCCAGGATGTGAGAAGTGTACTCTGTTATTCTGAAGTCAGGCACTGGATAAGAGTAACTGCTACTGAAAAAGGTTTGAGAACTATAAAAATACATTATAGGATTACTAAAGGCTATTTGAAGTAATTACTGCCTAAATTGTGTTTTTAAGCTATATGTAAAGACAGGTGAATGCTCAAGGTATTACAGTGCACACCTTAGAAAATAGTTCTCAAAGAAATAGTTCTTAAAAAACATTTTTTGTGTGTTTTTGTTGTCTTTGTTTTAAGCTAATTAAAAAAACTATTAATGTTCTTTATGGAAAAGGATATTTAAAGCAACAGGAACCTCTAATCAAATCAAATGGTCATTGTCATGTATGAGGGAGTGTGTAAGACTGATTATTAATTTGAATTACAATAATGGTTTCTCAAGTGTTTTTCCAGTTTAAGAAAATGCCTAGTTGTAGTAGTTTGACCTTGACTGGCTGCCAGATGCCCACCTAGCTGATGCTCTCTCATTTCCTGTCTTCCTATTCCCTTCTTCTAAAGGACAGAGGAAGAAAATCAGATGGAAAAGCTTGTGGATCAAAATGAAGACAAGGAAATAATTTACCAATTAGTCTCACAGCAAAATAGACTTGACTTGGAGAAAAGCAATTTAATTTATTGCCATTTAAAGTAAATTAGGATGGTGATAAATAAAACCCTTCCCTCCCCTCTCTGATTTTTTCCCAGTATTAACTCTTCTCCTTTGTTCCAAATCCTCAATTTCTTTCCCCACTTGAGTGTCACAGAATGGGTGGGGAATCCATAAATGCTCCTCATGGCTGCTCCTTTGCTTTCACACTTCTCCTTATTCTAACATTGGTCCTCTCCAAAGGCTGCGGTCCTTCAGCAAACATCTGCCCTCTCTGCTTTGGGGTCCTCCATGGGCTGCAGTTGTGGATACCTGTGCTTCAGTGGGATATTGTCTGCAGCTGCAGCAGAATCTCTGCCGCAGCACCTGCTGGCAGCACCTGGACACCTGTGCATTGGTAATCAGGAGGAAAGTGAGAATGCACCTATTAAAGAAAGCATATTTATAGAATCATAGATTCACAGTGTCCCTGGGGTTTTCTGCCAGATTTTTGGGTTTTTTTAACAGGAAAATCCTTGATCACATGAAGCTGATAGAGTGAAGTCTCCTACCAGCAATTTAACCTGCAGCAATTCAACATAAGAGCTGAGTTTAGAAATGGGTGAGCATGAAAATGAAGCCAGTGAAATGCACATCTGGTAATTACTAGTGTATATACTTAGCATTGTGTGATAGATAGTCAAGCAGCCAGCAGTTTCTCTTCTAAAGAGATGAAGCCATGCACTAAGGCACTGTCTGGAGCACTCCACTTCCAGTGTGGATGTAAGGTTCTCTACAGAGGGCTTACCTTTCTGCCCATGCGTTTAGGACCAAGGACTGGAGCAAACTTCCTTTCTGGTTAATATGTAATGTGGACATAACGGCCTAGAACAATTGGATAGCAGCAAGTCAACTTCCAAGGACACCCTCTTCGCACCACCCTAAAAGGTAACGGTCACGTTCTGGATCCAGCATATCTTAGTGAAATTGTGTTGCCAAACAAAGAGTACATATGGAGCTCTCTTTCTGCTGGAGAGTAGGAATAAAGAGAAAGCAATTATTTTTAGTCAGAAAGCTCGATTCAAACATGGAGCTCTGAATCATGATACTTTATTTCTATCATTTCCCAAACTTATCCTAGGAAATTACTCACATTTGTTTCTTGGGGGTTGTGTTAGTTTTAGCTTCCTACATACATGATTAGTGTCTTCATCTCCTTTTTTGGGCTTTCTTCAGGAAAATTTCACTTAAATGGCTTATTTTTGCTTAAGGCTACTTAACAGGGATACGGCTTTCCTTGTTTTGAGCTAGCTTGCTTACAAAGGTATATAACTAATTTAGCCTACCTACATTTCAGTCATAGATTAGACAGATAAGAAATTCTTACTAAAAGAAGAAATAAAGAGAAAGTAATTTAGGATGATTTAAAACAGGAAAGATGGAAATTAAATACATATGAATGGGCTGCTTCACTCCCTTGAGACAAGATTATTTACTTGTGTCAAACTGCAAGAAAACATTTCTATGATTGAAGATAGAGCAAAAACATATAGCAAAGAATGTTGTCGATATTCAAGCTGCAGATTGCTCTAGTTCTTAGTTACTGTCTTACCTGTCAAAGTGATATGTACAGGACCATTTCAGCAGACTTTAAGCCCTTCTACTCCTCAAATGCAACAAAATATGTTAAGGGGAATGTAAAGGTAACTGTATTGTTTCAGGAGCAAAAAATCTTACTACTCCCTAAACAAAAGAATTAAGTAACAAATTGGACTAAAAACTATGTTGTCCTTCATGTGAATATCTATTCCCACTTTAATGATGATTACCCCGTCACTGTAGTCTTAAAAGGTCAGAGTTGAAAAAGGGCAAGACTTTAAGGTCAACATTTCTTCCAGCAGATGAAATATGCATAGCTTGGCTGGCCTTTGCCCTGCAAATACAGAGAAGTTTAAAAAATGTCATCATTAAGTATGACAAATATCATTGATTTTTTTCGTTAGATGAACCATCTGCCTTTTTGATGCTAGGATGAATTATGTCTACTTCTTGTCAGTAGCAGTGGTGGTATTTGTTTTGTTTTTTTTTCTCTTGAATGCTCAAAATTTTTCTCATTGAAGGTCTGCATTCCTGAAGCACTGGAGGTTTCTGTAGCCTTGTGGCATGAACAAACCATCTGGCTTTGTTGGTGGTAAAGGTTACTGGCCTCAGCTCCTTGTTTTTCTGTCAAAGATTATTGTCCTCAAATCTGCCTGCACACTGCTCATATGAGCACTCCCATTATTTCCCAGAAAAAATGAACTAGCATAGCTTAAATAGTTTAAAATAGTCATTCTGCTGGGCTGCCTTCTTTTTTGATGAGTGACTTTTGATGACTGCAACCTTTTAGAATCATAGCGTAATTTAGGTTACAGAATAGCTTTAAGATCATCAAGTCCAACCATTAACCCTGCACTGCCAAGTTCTCCACCAAGCCAGGTCTCTAAACACCACATCCACAAATCCTTTTTATACTTCCAGGGATGGTGTCTCAACTGTTTCCCTGGGCAGTGTGTTTCAATACTACTTTTCCTGGAAGAATTTTTTTCTAATATCCATTCTGATACCATTCTCCCCTGGTGCAACTTCAAGCCATTTCCTCTTGTGTTATTACTTGTTTCTTGTGAGAAGAGATGTACCATAACCTTCTTTCAGATAATTGTAGAGTGTGATAAGGTTTCCCCATAGCCTCCTTTTCTTCAGGCTAAACAATCCCAGCTTCCTCAGCTGCTCCTCATAAGACTTATTCTCCAGACCCTTCACCAGCTCAACTGTCCTTTCTCTGGACATGCTCCCAGCACCTCAATGTCTTTCTTGTAGTGAGGGCTGCAAAACTGAGTGCAGGACTCAATGTGTGGCCTCACCGAGTACAGAGGGATGATCCCTGCCCTAATCCTGCTGGCCACACTATTTCTGAATAGAAGCTTGGATTCTGTTTGCCTTCTTGGCCATCTGGGCACACACTGCCTCATGTTCAGCCACTGTCAAGCAGCACCCCCAGGTCCTTTTCCACTGGGAAGCTCTCTATCCACTCTTCCCCCAGGCATGAGGTTGTTGTGATTGAAGTGAAGGACCCATCACTGGGCCTTGTTGAACCTTTGCCCATCAATCCGGCCTGTCCAGATCCCTCTGTAAAGCCTTCCTACTGCTCAGCACATCAACACTCCTGCCCAGCTTGATGTTATCTGCAAACTGATTGTGGGTGTCCTAGAACTCATCCAAACCATCCATTAATATATTAAAGGGGACCAGCCCAATACCGATCCCTGGGGAATATCATGAGTGACCATCTGCCAGCTGGATGTAACTCCATTCACTATCATTCACTAGGCCTGGGTGTTCATCTGTTTTTTACCTAGTGGAGTGTATTCCCATCTATCTAAGCCATGAGCAGCCATTTTCCCCAGGAGAATTCTGTGGGAAATGGTGTCAAAGGCTTTGTTAAATTCCAGGCAGTCAGGATCTAATGAATTTCACTCATCTGCTAAGCAGGTGAAGTTTTTCAAGCAGGACCTCCCTTCCTAAACCCATGCTGTCTGGACATGATCTGGTGTCCTGCATGTGCTGTGTGACCACACTCAAGGTGATCTACTCCATGATCTTCTCCTGCACTGAGGTCAGGCTGACGCCTATAGTTCCCCAGATCCTCCTTCAAACCCTTCTTGTAGATGAGTGTCACATTTTCTGACCTCTAGTCAATAGAGACCTCTCCAATTAGCCAGGACTGCTGGTGAAAAACAGAAAGTGGATTGGTGAACACTTCCCCAGCTCAATCGGTACCCTGGGATGGATCTCTTCCAGCCCCAGAGATTTGTTTTGTTTAAGTGGTGTAGCAGGTCATTGGCCATTTTCTCTTGTAATATGGAGGCTTCATTCTGTTCTCCATCACTGTTTCCCAGCTCAGGGGCCTGTGTACCCCCAGAACAACTGGTCTTAAAGTCTGAGGCAAAGAAGGCATCACGTACCTCAGCCTTTTCCTCATTTGTCACTATGTTTCCCCCTGTGTTTCCAACAAAGGATGGAGATTTTCCTCAGCCCTCCTTTTGTTGCTGGTGTATTTATAGAAGTCTTTTTATTGTCTTTCATGGCAGTGGCCAGTTTAAGTTCTAGCTGGACTTTGGCCCTTTTGATTTGCTCCCTGCATAACCTCACAACATCCTTGTAGTTAGGCTGAGTTGCCTGCCCCTTCTTCCAAAGGTCATACATTCTCCTTTTTTTCCTCTGTTCCAGTCAAAACTTTCTGTTCAGCCAGATGAATGTTTGCAAAGAGCCCATCTGTGTATGCCTGAAACAACCACAGGTGTACTTTACTCTTCACCCAGAATTTAAGTAGCACTAGAAGAGAATTATAATATAAATTCTGGCTATTTACTTTGTCTCTGCAATCAAGTTTCGGAGTATTTCCCTTAGAAAAAGATGCACTGATGCACCTACAGTCTGTGTGATGTACATTTCCATTTTATAATTACTAGGTCAATCAACTGTAACTTGGATAAAGTATAAGCTGTCTTCTGAAATGCATGGGCTTTATGCATTCAGAACACTACAGTGTGATTTATAACACTGAATTACTGTAACTTGCTCAAAAAGGGTTTGAGAGTAAACAGATTATTTGCTACATCTTATTAGCACAGTGGTCAGTAGTGTCATAACAAAGTAGTCTGGGTGTGTATAATTATGCCACAGTGGATAATGAATAGAGCAAAAATAGAGAATTTGATCAAATAAGAAGTTTATGGATTTTTTTTTTCTAAAAGTGTTTCCAGACTGCTGTGAGGCACTAAATTGTTCTGCCATTCTTGGCTTACAAAAATGCACATACTACTCATACTTTCTCACTGCTCTGTGAAATATTGAAGTGGAAAAGTGAATTGAACTGTCACAGTTCTTGGAGTGCTTCATTTGGGACATGGCAGGGTGTTTAAGCAATTCACTAAGTCAAGGACTAGGCTACTGCTGGAGTTCTCTTTCAATTCTAATTTTCTATTTACCTCAGTATTATAACTGTAATTTTAACCAAACTGTGAGTCAATGATATGCTTGCTGTAGACTTCTTGGCTCAGGTATTCTTAATGTTTTATTGTATATTCAAAGATTATGTTAAACATTATGGAATTTTATTGTTTATGAACACATTTTTTTAGGGAGGAACTTGTTCATTAAAATAGTTCAAATCATCAGAAATTCTTTCTCTTCTGTCAAATTCTGTCATTTGAACACCAAATCCTAATCATGCCAATCTTTGGAAATTCAAACTTTTGCCTCTTTATTTTTTTGTCTTTCAATATTTCCTTTTCTACTTTTGGTGATTTTTCTTAGTTTCAGTTCCTGAAGAACCTTTGAGGGCAGATGTACCTGACACCAGAGTAGTTTCAAAAATCTCCTTGATTTCTGTAGAAACATTTCACAGGTTTTCATACTCAGAAATATCTGTACAAATATATAAAAAGTAGCCAAGGGGCCCTGACTCTCAGGCTCTGGTCCATCATACTATAGAGTCTTGGACCAAGATTCTGAAAAACTGAGCTTAGTAACAGTTGGTAGCACTATGTGTTCAGAACTTTTTCAAAGACAAGGAGTATCCTTGAGTTTTCAAGCCATCCTGTGACAAAGGGTTACAAAATGTAACTGTTCTATGTGGAAAAAGATATATCTTTTATTGCACATCTCTTAGTCCAAGAAGTATTAACAAGTTTTGCTTTTCATGTATCTAACATCCATAGAGTCAGTGCTAAGGGAGCTCAGGGTCAGAATTGGGACAGAAGTTCAAACATGCCTTTCTCATGTCTTTTTCTGAAAAGCAGTGTTTGTATTTTTGCAGTCTACACTCAGAAGGATTGGGTTATATACTATGTATGCTGGCTCCTACATATGACCTGAATGTGTGAAAACTCCCTTTGGTGGGTTTCATGGAGCATTGCCTACATGATTTGGACATGCTCCAATTGGAATCAGAAAAGCTGCCAACTACTATTCCATTCACACTTCTCAGACCATTACATGTTTGATTTAGCTTTAAGTTTGGATGCTCTGACTGGTAATATACTTCTGCAAATTTTTATTTTTATTTTTTTTTTTAATGGGCTCTCTGACCATGCTCCTTCATAAGATCACTGCTCCAAGGGTAACTTACAAATGCAGGTTAGTGCAGATAACCAGGAGAGAAATGTAGATTCTTAGATTCTGCAATTCTCACTAAGCTTCTGTGCAAGTGATTCCACATAGCTGTATATACTCCTCATTTTGCTGTCACCTTTGAAACACTGCTAGTGGCTGCAGGAACTGAGGCAGCTGTCTGTTTTGAGGAATGCTGCCCTGGACCACACAGAGGGGTATATGAGAGTGCTCCAAGGCTTGTCAGTGTGTGCAGTTTCCACTGAGACCCAGGGTTACTTGTGAATAGGTGGAGCATGCTCATTGTTGTGTCGGTCCTCTTCCCTTTACTGATACGGAAGTGATCCTATCAGTGTTTTCTAATCACACAGCCACCACAAACAGGGGTTATATCTGGTGCACAGACATCCTTCTTTCTGCTAGCCACTCAAAGCAGGAGAGGCAAGTAAGCTAACAAAAAGTGTCTCTGTACCTTACTATTCACTAAAATATCTGAAGTGGGAATGCAGTGGCAAATCTATTTTAACCAGCTGAATGTTACTCTCAGCAATACCTATTAGGATCACCTGAATTCACAGGCTGAAGGTAGTTTTAAGTCTCTTAAGAGAATGTTCCTAATGAACAAACTTCAATTCTGGTAAAATCTGTGTGATTTATTATTAATTTCTGTTTAAAATGCCACGGAAAATTTAGATATTTAGATTTTAGATTTTTCCTAAATATTTCTGAACCATGTGCCTAGGTAGTCCCATTTAAGACAACAGACATACTCATATGACAATCTGAAGTGCCTTCCTTTTTTAGGGTGGCATTTTGATGTACTTAGGAGTCTTTCTATGGGTTATATTAGCAATTTTCTTTGATAATTTGAGAATATTAGCTTTTATTATTTGCTTATTAGCTGAATATAAGGTTTTCTTTCTAGATGGGTTACTAGGGTTATTTCACTTTGACACTTTTCTGAGACTGCTAGAAACAAACTTGCAATTATTTTGTCTGCTCTAGAGTTTTATTTCAAGGAATCATAACAAAGCGGTTTAATTTTTTTGAACAATTTTGTTTAATAATCTTTTGCCATTTCTATAATGTAGTGGTTTATAATTGATGTTTACAATTTTTTCAAGAGGACCAAGTATTTTTATAATAGATTTATTAAGTATTTTATTTAGTATTTTATTTAGGCAAAAGTAGCTGTAAAACTCAATTAGTATGCTCAGATGCAATCTTAAACACTGTAACTTCCTGTAGTACCGGCAGTGTTTGTCTTGCCCTGCAAGCTGATTTTTTTTAAATGCTCAAACTCTTTTCATACAGATTTTATTGAAGCAATTGGAGTCAGGATATAATTATATTTTAAGGTAATTTTTAAAGTGAACTGATGATTTGTGGTAAGGTATGATGGTGAAAATTGTTGCAGATTTTGTCATTTGCAAATTAAAATATGTTTAAGTGATGTTGTGGTTGCGCACAGATCAAGTCCAAACAAAGACATGTGTCCAGACCTTGCTCATCTCATGCAATCACAATGGTTTGATGTATATAGGCTCCTAAATGGACATTTCCAAACAGTAAGGATGTTGAAACAGAGACATTTTTTATCTACCTCTAAAAGAAAGTAGAAAAGAACCCCCAAACAACAGATACCTGTATGATAGGGACATTTAATAATATGATGAAGGTTTTAGGACTTGATTGTGTGCTTGATTTGGAATGAATGCATTTCTTTCTCAAGTAGACTGTGAGCCCATGCCTACAGTCTTTTAAGAAGTGCATTTGTAGTAACTAGAAAAAAACATAAAAGCAAGTGCTTGAAGATAAAAGAGAAGTTGTTTGCTTTTTTTATAAACCGCTCTTTGAGGTCATCTGTCTGTATGGGCTCAACAACCCTCTGTCCTTTTTTTCTGCAGTAGTCATGTGTGCTACCATCATCTCTGCAGATGACTCAGGGCTGTGATTCTTTTCCTCACTTTCCTTTACATGCTTTGGAAGTGGCACACTGATAGTGTACTTGTGAATAATAATGTACTGTGAATAATTAGATGCTGATAGATAAATAACCTTTTACTCTCTGTTGATATGTGAATACAGTAATTAAATACATGATGGTCCTCTTTCTGCACACATGATGGACACATTTACAAGTGTATCAGAGCAAGAATATGAGTTGTTTGAATATAAAGGGAGTCACACCGCCACTTTGCACCAAAATAAAGCAACAAAATATAACATCTATAGGTGTATGCATAGTAATTATAATGTGATAATGATGTGCAAGGCAGAAATGTTGGCTGTATTGTGTTTGTAATGACAGTGTGATCATCTGGTATGTAAGAAGAACCAAATGATTAATGACCTATATAATCATGTATGAAAGATCATTGCTAGCCCTGCCTTGGATCCTATGAAGAGTTTTTACTCAGCTCTGGGTCCACAAGAGTTTAGTATATGCAAATCATCCTGGGCTGCATTTAGGTTTCCCATGTCAAAGCACCAGACTGTGCTTTGAAATGACATTTGGATCTACTTAAAGATAACAGTAACTGAAAATTAAAGAAATCTTAGCTCTAACAAGGCTCCTTGTATCAGCCAAGATGAATTACCCCATTCCTACATGTTACATAATATGATTAAAAACTCAATACTCGTCTATATGAACACAAAGGAGCCCAGAGGAACTACAATATTGTCAAATTTTGCTAAACAGTTCTATCGGAACTCTTAGGAAAAGTTTGCTACACAGGGAACAATGCAGGATACCGTCTGGGGCAAGGATGTACGAGACCATTGTTGAAGGTGCTTTGGAGTTATCATGTAACATCCAGGGATGTTGGCACTGAAAAGCTTTTGATCCTAAAAAATTACTTTCCCAGATGCCAGTGAAACTACGTAAAATCTATCTACCTAATGTTTCAAGGAGATGGACTATCATGTTCTCCACTTTCAGTCTGATAAAAGTTGAATAATATGACTGAATCCTGTTATGTGCCTGCCAAGAACCATCTCACAGCAGGTCTTGTTAGGTGAGATAATTTATTAATATAGAAAAAGTACCGTAGACTTTTATAGTGCCATAGACTTCTTTGGAGTGACAAATGCTGTAAATACAAATCAGTATTTTTAATTGCAGTGGTTCAAATTTTTCTGTTTCTGTCCATAAATTACTTTGGTGTTGCTCTTGGGGTGTGTGGGTGCAAGTATTGTGTGTGTATTTTGAGGGCTGGAGTGAGGGGACAGAGAGAGAGATGGAGAGAGAGAGAGGTAGAGAGGGAAGGAGGAAAAGAGAAGGGAAATTACTTTTCTTAAGAGATCTGAGGCTATTTGCTGTACAGAAAATATATTTGCAGCTGGTGAAAGGTACATTTGCTAAATAAATGATATAATTCTCTTTTCTACATGGTTTTCAGCGGGGGAGAATGGCTTTAGTATTTGGTGACTGGTTTTAGAATAATGTTGAGAGGTGGTAATCTTGCAGAAAATACAGATATTTTGAATGGCCAGACGTGGAATAAATGGCTTATAGATAATCCCCTGTGAATAGACATGGCATGTCTAAGGCTGGTTATGGATCTGCTATGTTAATTGGTGAGAATCAAGTAGAGTTCTCCAGGAATAAATCAGAGCTGTCAAACAGTATCTAAAATGATAGTAATTTCCTGGTTGGCACAGATAATATTGCTAATGGTTGTCAGTGGAATCATTGTACAAAAGATATTACGTTTCCCTACTATTTTATCTCCTAGTAATGTCCTTATTTTCTTTTCACTGGTTACAATCCTAAAAGATGCACGCTTTTAACCCTCAGCTATTCACAACAGACTCCACTAGTTAGCTACAAATAAAGCGGTGGTCTGGGTTTTTGGACTGGTTTGTTTGTCAACAATTGAAGAACATGTATTTTGAAGTGAAGTTAAACTAAGCCCACTTAGGACACTCTTCTCAGCTCTTCTTGAAGGCTGTTTTCCCGAGATATTTCTTCCTGTTTTGGATATGAGTTTTGAAGTCCTCTGGCCTGCAGGATGCAGGCCATCTTCTTAAAGTCCTGCAAATGGTGGGACATTTATTTCCAAGGCTAGATCACCACATCTAAAATAAGTTAGAAAGGACAGATCATTCCTGTTGAGGCAAAATATGTCAATATGGCACAACATTGATTGAGTGAAGCATGAACTGCATAGAAACAAATAGAAAAGTGTGAGCTTACGTTTTGCTCAGAATTGTTGCAGACACAAGACTTTCCATTTTCCTATGTCTGTGTTATTCATTATTAAAACTTTTTCCTACTCCATGGTGTTTCACTAGAGTAGTATTTTCTAACATGAATTCTTTAGAGTCCTCAAATTTGTTTCTTGTTTTGATTATTTTGTACTTTTGCATACATTGTGAATAGAAATTTGAGTCTATTGTCTGCAATCCCAGGTAGATAATCAGGAAAAACTCAGAAGGATTGAGAAAGAAAATTGTCATGGAATGCAATGGGACTTGCAAACTTTAGAGACTTCCAAATCCTTTTTTTATGTCTTGTAATGTGTCCAACCCTCAGTATTTCTTCCACTCTTTCAACTTTCAACTACTGTAATTCGACTTATGGTATCTAATGATTACTAGCACTCAGGCAGGCTTGGGCAACTAAAAACAGATTTGGAAAAAAAATTCCAACTTTAGACTTGGCTAAGTATTCAAAAAGTATTGGTTTTTAAACTTATTTATTAATTACCTTAAATTAAACAAAAATTCAGATGTTGATATTTCAGATGTGTCTGTAATTACAGGAATACAAAATTTGAAAATGTCTTATGTCTTCAGCAGTCAAAAATTATGTTTAACAACTGGAAAAGAAGGAAAATAGAGAGAGCCTTTATTTCCTCCAGTGGAAATAATGTGATTTAGATAACTGGTTTCTCAGTATGAGTAGGAGATAACATTGTTAGAGCTTAAAGGCTTGGTTTTGGTTGTTTCTATTTTTAGACTCCCTTAATGGCTTAATTTCCAGACAAAAACAGGAGTTTCTTAAACGAGCAAATATGAAGAAACACCACCTGACCAAGGACAGTAATTTGCTAGCCACCTATGTATGGAAACGTGCCCCAAACCTACTTAGGACAGAGGATTATGACTGAGATGCCATATGCCTCCCCTCAGAGGCTCTCTGTGACCTCCCTGGCTCTCATGGTGGTAAAACTCCCAATACAGTCAATGTAGATGGGATCTCAGGTGCTTGTGGCCATTTGAACCACTTAAGTCATGTTCAGATATTACATGAGAAAAGCTGCTCTCTTGTGGACTGGTTCTAGAGGCCAGAAAAATAACAGACCGTATAGATGAAATTATACTCTTACCTCTGGATAATTGAATTTAGCACCCAATTAGTATGGTGCAAGGAGAGACTAGGATTAGCTCAGGGATTGTTGCCCACCACTGGGGATACTACATACTAGTCATACTGGTAGTGTATTAAGGTGTTTCAATGTAGTGCTTTGTAGACCAGTGTGTTATGACAATAAACGTGTTTTAAAAGAATATGACCTGCTCTGATATTACTGTAATGGAGGCTGTATAAAAGCTTAAGTGAAGCAGATATGCAAAATTCAGCTTCTTCATCAACAAAAAGGAGCTTCATTAGCTGAATAAATAATTAACTGAAAATAGTTCCTTTGCTCAAAATACCAAAATTGATTTAGACAAACAATGGAGCATATTGTAGGAAGATGTTCTGTTCTGCCACTTATTGAGGAAAGCAGCAAAAATGCTTAGAGATTAAATAATTTTCATACAGAATGTCTGACTTCACTCTAATAACTAAAATAAGATTCATTTGAAGTCCCATTAGTAGAGGCATTGCCTTGACATAGGCAGATGAAATACATATTTTGAGAACCTGTCCAAGTTGTTTGAAAGCTTCTGACCTTTCTGGGTAGGTACCATGAGTCCTTACTCTATAAAGAATGGTCCATTACTGCTGAAGAAAGCCTGTATTACTCTCTGAGTACAGATTGTGGTGTGACTGTGGATTATTTTTTTCACATATAAATACTGGAAGTAAAACTTTGCTTCCTCAAAGACTAGTCGGATAATTCTGCAGTTGGGCTTCAGCAGTATTTTATTGTGATTTACTCAGCTATAAAGAGTACTTGAAGGTAAAATGCCATATGATACAGTATTGCCTTCAGCATGTCAAGGACTAATAACATTGATTTTGCAGGAATGTTTCACTGAAAATTTTGAAATCAAGTAACCAGAGCTCACTACCTTAGAGGTACAGGAGTGAGTGGACTGCTATGAAGAACACAGGCATCTTAAAACACTGGGAAGAACTGTAATTCCACTGGTGTCTGAGTTCAGCCAGGGCAAAGCTCAACGAGGTGGAATTGGTTTCTTTGTGCTAATGTTTGTACCTTTTGTGTTGGATGGATGTCTTGTAAGGTGATCTCTTCACAAGTATACCAATACAATTATGCAGGTTGAGTGTATTGCAGTATTTTGCCTATAGATACCTACAATAGATTATCCAAAATCCACTGATCCTGTTTGGGTTTTCACCCCATTTTATGACAAAACAGCTAACAGGTCCTCGAATGTTTAATTTTCTTTCAAGGCTAACAATTTCAGAGGTGAAGAAACAAAAAGATTTCAAAACTTAAAAAAGAAGTTAGAGGTATGAATACTAAAATTCGTAATACTGAGAAAATGCCTTATCTCCTTGTAAATGACAACTTTAACTTTCTATATGATATATGTGAAATGCAAGCTCTTTTAGCATTAAGTTCTCTCTAAAGAGTTTATGGAATTTTCATTCAGGCAAACCCTAATCTTTTATAACTATTATATGCGTATTTAAAACTGTCATATACTCATTAGTTCATTAAACTATTTTTTCATCAAAAAGATTTTTAATTAGCAGTTATAAATTCTAAACTTTGCGGGTTTCTTTTCTTTGACTTTTATGATGATTATCATATAAATACACATACATATATTTAGAATGAATACAATTGGGAAATACTTTCTTAATTTCACTGTAGTATGAATTGCTACCTTCAGAAAGGTTCTGCAATAGCAGATTGCTGGTGATATGCCTTCCTGCATTTTGGGAGAACAAAAATGCTATTTTTGATATTCAACTTGACAAATTCTTTGCTTGAATGCCTTCATGCAGTTTTCAATCAAAAGCCACCCTGTGCAGTGCAAATTGCATGAAGTTGAAAAGATAACACACTTCATCCGGAATGTAGTGTAATACACCTGATACTCTTGAAGTGAAGCCATGAAAATGAAATGTCATTAACCCTAAATCTGTTCAGTTAGATAAACTCTCATTTGAAGGAGTTTCCATAATCTAACATTGTTAAGCATCTATATGCTGACTTCTGTGTAGATTTTTCATTTATACATTGTGCATTGTATATCCAGATGCAACTTGCACAGGTGTCTTAAATATTACATTGAAAACTATAATGCAATAATACATTAAAACAATGATACATTGAAAACTTTAGGAACTCTCAGAAAGCTGTAATGATTTCAGAAGGAAATCTTACTATTGAGAGAAATTCAGATTGAGACATTCAGAGTAATGAATGAAAAGGTGAAAACAGGCATATTTATGACATTGGAGGGAGCAGGATCTATCCCTACAAGAACTTTATAAACCTCTGACACATCCTGAGTCTTAGTTTCCCTCTGTGTCCAGTGTGACGGGCAGCACCCAGTTAGCCACCATGGGCTTGGAAGTACACTGCACCCACCCAGCAGCCCACAGTGTGTGGGAATTACCACCAGCATTAGTCAGCACTGAATGACTACACAAGTGAAAATACAAACTCTGCAACATTTGCTTTACATCTGTCTTTGTAGAGATAGACATTTTAGTTAAACTGAGATTATTTTAGAAACTTTTCTCAAGTTTTTTAAACTTGTTTCAGGTTTCCAATGGAATATCACCAAAGTTTACAGGGCAACAGGTGGATATTATTGGCTTGAGCTGCTTGCATGCCTCAAACATGTCTTTATTACTGTGAAATCTGATATATCATATAGGAAGATGAGCAGTTTATGTATGTCCTTGAAAATCCATCCTGTTCTTAATTTATGCATTCCTAGATTTAGGATTCAAATACTATGCTATTGTATTGCTCATTTTCTTAAAATGAGTAATCAGTTTGCAACTGCCATTTCCATAACTATGCAAATACACTAATGTGCTTCTAACAGCAAAGGTTCAAAATTATTTTCAAATACTAGTCATTTAGATAGCACTGATTAGAACCTTTATACATTATTAAAACTGTATAATGAGTTCTTCAGTTTTAAAAATGATTTTACATCTAGATTTATTAGATGCTTAAACTTCTCTATATTAACACTAGAACCAGATGATCCACCTGATCCCTTCCAAGTTTACCCATTCTATGATTCTGGGAATCTGTGACTTGAAACTATACTCAGTTAGGTTTGTTCCTTTTCCTAGAAATACTCATGTATACCTTGTAAGTTCCACGTCTTACTATGTACTCAAAATACAGAATGATATCTATTATTTATATTTTTATTTTTCAATACAAAGATGATATATAGATATATTTTATGATTATGTTTTCAGCTGTAATGATACATTAAAGACTAGAGATCATAACTAAAAGTCTCAAATTCTTCAGTTCAGGAAAAAGATTTTATCACTATACTTTATGAAGATGTGAGTTGAATTAAGGACTAAGAATAGCTTTTAATGTGCAGACATTTATGGTACCAGATAATAGCTCAAAGTATTAATTAAATGGAAGTGAGAACTGCAGCAACTTCCCCAAGAGGTGTTTTCTAGTAGAAACAGGAATGCACAGGGAAGGAAGGAACTTCTTTTTCAGCTGTCTATTCTTACCAATGTTCTGTTTGAAAGACTTATAATGAATTCTGTTAAGCTTATAGTGCTGAGTTTTTATTTGAATTAGGACATTTAATTTGTTTGATAACTACTATTTAACTAAAAATTGTAAGTGCTTTAAGCTCCACTAAATTATCTGTAACAGAGTTGTGAAACTTTCAGAGAAATGAGATGAAAACCAGAGTGATGACTTGACTTCACCATTTTTTCTCAGATTTCAAATTTAAAATTTTCTATAAAATCAGAATCATCTTTTCAGCTCTAAAATGTTGATTATGATGTAAATAACTCCACCTATTTTTAATTGATTAATCATACAGCAGGATTTAGGAGGGAGTATTTTTCCTGTAGTTTAAGGTCCAGAAGTGAGATCAAAGCAATCTGCACCCTACCTGTGGCACTATCTCAGGTTTATGTGAAACAGATTTGTTTCCTGTTTTTAAATGCCTTATCAAGCATATTGAATATTCAAATAAGGTGAAGTGTAATATAGATAATTTGAAGTACATAACAGAATAAATTTGCCATTGAAACATTTCAGAGTTCTTGTAGCTGCCTAAAGTGGATGCATTGAATAAATTCTTTTGGTAAGTAAGAAATTAAAGAAAGTTGTAATGAACAAAGCAGTAATATAAAAAAAGTTAGTTAATAAGCTTCCTGGAATAACTCAGTTTGACAAATGATAATTTAGAAAATTTATTTTGATTTAAAAACATAGCTACTTGGAGAAACAGAAATGTAACTGTCTAGTTTGCTGTAAAAGAGAACACAATCTGAAATGAGCTCATTAATTTTACTGTAATATCTGATTTTATTTGGTTAATTGCAGAGTAGAACTGATTAATTATTTAATTACCATGAAACAGGCTCCTGTATATCAAGCCCAAGAAAAGTCTGCGGCTTTATTTAAACTCATTAAGATGCTATTGTGTGGGCACATGTGAATGACTCTCTGGAGACTGAGAACAGAGACAAATGGAACCAAAGAGATTTTCACCTTCACAGACTACAGTTCAGGTCCACTTTGTCCTCTGGAGCTCAACAGGAAAAGTCACTGATGGCTGCAGTCTTGACTTTAGTATTTCCCATTTTGCGTTAGTGCAAATATAACAGATGCAAAGGGCAGGATTCTTCTCCAAATGAAGGCATGAAATAGTAGAAGTCTTTATGGCACATAAATGTGGACTGGATAGCTGAGCAGTGTAGCCTGTGGACAGCTAATCTAGGGAGTCTAGAAAGAGATTTAGGTGATGGTGACACTAAGTACTACATTGCTTTCTACCATAACAGGATATATAGAGTGGGTTGGGATCCCTTAGGATATCTTGCTTTTTACCCATTTGCCCCTCCAGAAGGCTCCAGAAAGCTTTTTAAAGATCCCATGTCATATCTGCCAGTTCCCTGAGGTCTGGTCTTACTCAAAGTCTTGGGGTACACTAGGTGCCTTGTCTTATTCAAATTTGTGATGTGATTTGTGAAGAAAGGAGCATAATCTGTAAGGAGCCAAGAACTTCTTGCCTGCCCAAGTGAAATAGGACCACCACAGGTACAGGTCTGGTTAAATTATGCTTCTGCCAACAGTACAAACTGACTAATTTCAAAAATTTAAATTATGGGGATGAAGTTAATAATGTAATTAAGATATGTATCTCTATATCTTTATATCTCTATATCATCTCTCTCTACTGAGGAGCAGAAGAAGTGGAGCAGATCTGTCAGGAAGTACAAATGAGGTGGCACAGGTGAACCCTTCCCTTCCCTGGCCTCACTGAATTGTGCTGTTGTGCAGTCTATGAGCAGGGCGAGCAGAGCTGCAGTGGTGACAGCAGAGTCCAAACTGTCGCAACTTGACTGTAACTAAAAGGGTCAGAGCAACTTGCACTGTATGAGCTGACTACCGTATTTACTGGCTGCAGGACTGTGTGTGGGCAGCAGAATAAAGCTCTATATCTCAGCTGACAGTGGCTCTTGGGGACTGTTTTGAGAGTCTTTATTTAAAAGTGCTCCACCCAACATGGTGGTTAACAACTCCTGTCCAACAATAGGACTAAGATAATCACTAATGCCATTCAATGTGGCATAGTATTAAGCAACGCTAGGAATTTTTAGCAAATGTCTTTAGCATGCCCTCAAGGGAATTTTTTTAAACTTCTCTTGCCACCAGTGCTAAAGATGAAAAAAAAATTTTCACACCAGATCTAAGAATGGAGATCAAATACTTGGGAATTTATGCCCTATTCAATTTACTAATTAATTTTCAGTGTAATATGAGAGCCAGTCCCATTTCTTTGGAAAGACATTCCAAATTCTAGATAAAATAATGGTCTGGGCAGAAATGTGTGATTCTGTAAAACATTGTAATTATACAGAATGTGAAATTTAAGAGCTCTTAATTCATGAAACAATTGTATTTTACTTCAATACTTTGCATAGCTATTTGATCTACGAAACAGCATGTGCATATGAAGATGTATATGCATTTCCTTTATGAACACTCTGTCATACATTCAGGGAATGCAGGTAACAAAAAGATAAACTTGCTGTGCCAACATTTTTCCTGCCCTTCCAGACTTAGCAGGGCATGTATTTCTATAGCTTAACAAGCTTTCCTATTAAATTTTGAAAAATGAATCTATTATTGACATACTTGAAACGTATTCAATTAGTCTTGATTTGGTATATTTGATTTAAAGGCTTTTGATTATTTGTTCCATGTTCTAACTTGACAACTTAGAAATGGAATGAAATTAACCTGTCAGGAAGGATTAATGAACAGTTTTCACAAGTTTAGATGATTTACAAGAATTTCACTGCAGCTGATCTTGCCATTGAACCAATATTCATTTCTGAAAATGGATTAAAGTCCATGTGATGGTATCCTATACTTTCAAATACTAATTAACATCCATTTATCAGAGGGTGAAATGACACTATGTAAAGCAGCGAACTGCTCTGTACTATAATTAAAGCCAATTGTTTCTTATGTTAAAAATGAACACATTTACAGATTATTAGTATATGCATTAAATACAAATAAGCATAACTGACTGAATAACTAATTAATTGAATGTTATTTGAGCCTATTTTTATTGCAATGAATATCCTGTAAATGTACTAGTTACCTGCAGTACAGAACTATTTACTGACAAGGTATGTTTCTCTGGGAGGGTTAGTAAACTATTTTTAATAGGTCTTAATGAAAAAATACATCAGAAGATACTTCTGTAGTCTGATAGTAAACTGTGAATAATTTCTTAATTCTCAGTGTTCAACATTTTTCAAATTCAGTTATCTCTAGCTTTGATAATCTGATAAATGGCAGCAGTGGAAGGAGCAGGTTTGAGTGTGGGTTTTAAAAAATGGTTTCCATTCTACCTTATTTCAGACTCTATCTGAGGAGGAGCAGAGGCAACTTTTTTGTTGTAAAACATGTTTGGTCAGATTAACAAGGAAGAAGGACTTTAAATTGTAACTTTACCTGCAGTAATTTTCTTCCTTCACTGTGTATGGATTATTGTGGACAATAATAAAAGCAGAAAATAATCATAAAAAAATTTCATCTTCTCTAAAAACTCATTAAAATACTTTATTTAAGTATTAAAAAGCAAATTTTCTGTCTGTTCAAAGGAAAAATGCACCACCTGACCTCTATATGAAAATACGTTCTTGTTCTAAAATCTGGTGATTGCAAGAAATTTGTTTTGCAGTTGGATTTTGATTGAGGTAACTGACTGGCTCGACTGAGATGCCCCAGTGACTTTAATGTGATTAATGCAAAATAAGTATCTTATTTCTGTGTTGGGATCAGCTGACTAGAGAGACATCTCCTTTCACTGGATGGATACAATCAATCAGGTGGTTACATGTGTTGACTATTAATGCCTGGATTACTGCCTAGATTATATTAGGGGATGTATCAATTTGGTTGTGGTCTGTAGTCAGGAGCAACTACTGGTATAGAAAGGTGAGGAAAAGGCGATGGAACTACGGTGAATAAATTGTTTGGGGAGCAAAATAGTGGACAGTAACTGATGTTAGAAAACAAGAGCAAATGGAGAATAACAGCTGAACAGGGAAATCTGGCTGAGAAGCCAACAGGGAGATATTTTATCAAATAAAAACTATTTCCTCCTGTTTCCTATTGCAGCTTCAGGGTTACAATTACTCTGTTTTTAACAAAAAATATTATTTTGGCATTTATTATTTTTTTGAATTTCTTCATTTCTTGATTCGTAAAAATGCAAGCAAATTTAATTGTGATCTTTTCAAAGTCATACAGAATCTTACCTAAGACGCTTTGCATCCAAATTAAGTGAAAGACTCTTGATGGTTTTAGAGAACAAGAATTGATCTCTATGTTTTAAAAGTACTAAGGAAGATACTTTTCAATTCTTTAGAAATCATGTATAAAATGGCTTTGTGTAGATAATCCTTCTTGATTTCACTGTTGTAGAGTAGTGGATACTCTTCCAAATCCTGTTCTCTCAGGTATACCTTTTACAAACCACACTATCTTAAACAAGAGGATACAAACTCAGTGATTTCATTTTTTGGGCAATGGTTGTAAGTTCTTAACAAGCTGCATGTCAAAGGTTATGTTAATTTTCTTTTCATCTACATAAGAGTGAATTTCATTTTATGCACAGCATGTTCATTTTGTATTGGAATGATATTTAAAAAAGACAGTTTATTAAGTAATTTCAGTGTATTGACAAATGGACATGATTAAAGACTATTAAAACAATGACTTGTTAGTATATCATTCCCACCACAATGCATTTTAGTATTAAGACAGTTCTGGATCTCTTATGATGGTAATTTTAGATACAGTGATTTTTCCAGAACATTAGTCTTGTAAATAGACTTTAACTATTCAAGTTCAGCAAGTTGTAAAATATAAGTTATCCTGATCATTTAATTGAAATACAGTATAACATGTCAATATTAAGAAAGAAGACTCTTACATCTAATATATTTTTGCATGCTTTCCATATGAAGAAGACTTGAGTTTAGCTAAGACAGTTTCTGTGACTTTTCTTTAATAAAATGAAAGTAAACTTTGAAGTAAAGAAGTACCAATTAAGGAACTTGGTAAAATTTCACCAGCAATTTGCACAAATGACTATGACTGCTTAAGTTTTAGGCATGTTAGTACTAATATTTTACCTTGAGTAATCACAGGTTGCTAAAAGTTAGTGGACAAGGGTTATCTACCATAGCTTATCTACTTTGCAGTATAATGATTGCAGGTTCTACTGAATGGAGAGAAATATCTTCTAATCCTGGGTAATCCTTTATCCTACAAATGGTCCAAGTTCCCATTGGTCTTTCCAGTTAGTTCGTGTTACTTAGTTCCAGTTAGTTTTGTTGTCATATGGCCAGGTGGCTTCATCTTTTCTTACGTTCAATGTCAGCTGAATAAACAGCACATGGGCCTGAGTGCCTGGTTACTCTGGGTCAAGCTTAGGCAGGCAGGGAGACCCAGAAGAGATCATCAGATTACCATTTCCCTCTGTAAGCCACACTGGGATTGTTACCTATAATTTAACTGCACTTCTGTGTACCTTCATTAATCACAGCGGATCTTGCCTGTATGTATTTCTGAACCTTCAGCACCCTCTTGTCCTGTGCTCCCTTCACTAGAATCATTGCTATTACCTATTACCTACTAGTGTGGCAGCTGAGAAGTGCCCTAGAGGGAGACTTATTCTTAGTATATGGACACATCTCATCATGTTACTGCTGAAGGAAGGCCTGAAAATCCCTTCTTCCATTTGCCATCTTACCTTCCAACTGACCTACATTTTTTCCCCACTCAATACAAAATTTATACAACTCAAATTGTTCTTATTTGCTCTCATAATTTCTGAAATGCTGAAGTACCTTGTATCCAATAAGAAGGCTCAAGTAAAAAAAAAAGTGTAGATGGTTGATTTTATGCTAATTTTACTACAATGAGATGGTTTTGAGGTACATCAGATTTCTATTTATGCCAAATTAATGGTTTCGGTGTGATTTTACTCTGGGATGAATTAGATATCTAAAGTCAAATATGTCTGAAAGTTTATTTTCAGAATCAAGGCCTTGCTCTGAGGTTTTTTTTAATTTAAATAATTTCTATGTTTTCCTGTCTTAGCGTAAGTGTTATGAAAATGAGGGTCATGCCCATATACAGGGACCCATAGCAAGGGCTATTTTCCACAGCTGGACTCTTGGTATTTATAATTTGTAAAGAAGCAATCAAAAGAACATTGCAATAGCAGAAGCATTTTTACGAAGGGAAATAATCAAAGTGTTTATAGTGGTTCCTAATTTTCTGCTTTGGGATCTTCAAAAAGGCAATGCAAGAAGATTAGATAGACAGACAGATAGATAGATAGATAGATCTCCTTCATTAAAATTGCAAAAGTTCCTGGGGCCAGGAAAGCAATTTGTGAAAGCACAGACATAAACATTTTGCACAAAGGAAATTAATAAAATATTCCCCAGTGGTTCTGAAGCGGGATTGATAAAATATTTTCCTTGCTGAGCATGGGATAATGGGGTCATCACAGAAACAGAGAATTGCACATTTGGACCACAATGGCACTATAGTTCTGCTTCCAGCAGCATCTAACAGCTTTTTGCCCCTCTTCCTGGGGCTAGGATGGTCTGTAGAACAACTGGCCCTCGGCCCAGGTCTTTCCCATAAGTGTGCTGCCATAGCTATAACCATAGGATTTTGGAGAATCCTTCCATGGGTATGCACTGCTGGAGGTTTACATCTCTAAGGCCAAATTCATTACTTGCATGTAGGCTGAAGGTGAAAAAAATCTCTCTCAGGCTTCTTCTCTGGCTTCTTCTTCTCTACTTCTGTCACTCCAAGTGTAAATATATTTTCTCCCATTATTCCTTTACAAACGTGCAAAATGAAATACTCTGTTGAACAGGTGCTTTCAAAACTATTCACAACAGTGCAGCAAAATAGGACCTCCTCTACCAAATGTATCTGGAAATAAATGTTAAAGAGAAATCGTGGAATAATAGAAAAACATGTAAAAATATGAGAAATTTCAGGAGTATAGAGCTTTAGTTCTACTTGGTGGCTGTCAAAGCTTTCACAACATGTATGTGACAAATTGCAGTTGCTCAAATATATTTCTTGTTAGTACATTCTCTAATAAAGGAAGAAAATTAAAAGTTGATTTAAATTGCAAATCTTACACAAAACAAAAATAACAAAATTATTGCAAGTTTTTTTTTTTTGTAGTGGGTGAGTAAAAACTACATTTTAATAAAGTTTTCTGCATCAATGTGTGCCTGCTTTTGCACGCACAGAATAAGAAAGGCCTATTTTCCTGTTTTAAAAAAATGTGTAGAACTGAACTGTTATTAATTTAAGATTATTATACTGTAGGTAGACTAATGCTTTCTGGGGAATGGAAAAGCAAAGAGATGGGTTGACAGAAACTTATAAATTGTATGAAAAGAAGTCTGCTTCTGCTTTAGAGAAAAAAATGTATAAAAAGAAAAATAAAAGAAAATGTAAAGTGGAAAAAAAAAAGAGAAAGTAAAAGGGATGTGTGTGTAGAAATTGAGACAAAGAAAGATCTGTTACACAGAAAATTTGGAATAGAGTTGCATGAAAGCTTTGATTGTTTCTAAGTTGCTGTGGAACCAGTCTGCTGGAGATCAGGACTTAATGCTTTGCAGTTCCCCTTTGGGCTTACTGAGCCTGTTTGGACAAGTTCAGAACATTTTACGAGTCCAAGCTTTCACTGGAATCATGTTCACTGTAATAATGAATAAATTGCATCTCATAATTCCAGAGCAGTAATAACAAGTGACTTCTTTATTCAAGATGCATTTCTATGAACATGCTGAGAATTGTGCAGGAGAGTTTCAGTTTTTCGTAGAAGTGAGAAATAATCATTTGGCTAGAAATGTTTACTTGATCATCTCTCTTTTTTCTTGCCTAGCTTCAGGCCAAATCAGTGTTAAAAAAACCCCAACAAACCTTGAAAACTATAGCAAAAATTAATTCTGTGCCCATTTTACCAAAAGGACATAGAATGTGAAGATTCTCTGGAGTGTGCAGTCCCTTATATGAAATGCTTTATTATCTTTTTGCATTTTTACCTCATTCAAACAAAAGCTGTAATACTACCTAAATTGTGAATCCTGTGGGTGTGAGGTGAGAGGACATTCAATACTACAGATCTGTTAAGAGGCAGCTGTTACATTGCCATGGAACATGATGACATGGTACATATTTCTAATCAAAATGTTTGGTTAACAAGAAGGTCAAAGAAGCAATTAGTGGTGGAATACAGTTCTACTGTGTGCCACATACTATTTGACTAAAATGCAAACTGACAGCAGGGCGATTTCTGCTGTTGGAATCGCAGAGGTGACCTAGGGCACTCTATCAAGCTTGGTTTGACCCTGACAGCTTTTGACCAGCTATTTGTTGTCATATCTTTCTGACTGAACAAGATGACAAATATACACAAGACCTCATGCTCAAATGCTGCATTCTGTGAAGTGAGACAGATTTTGACCTTTAATTGGTAGAGGTCTCTGGGTCTTGTGACTCCACATCTGCTATCTTTATTGTATTGTAGTGGACAGAAATTCTGTTAACTACTGTAGCTGTATGTGCTCCCAGAATAGGAAAAATGTAGCTGCAGTTAAATGGCATTGGAAGAATTTTTACTCCACAAGACAGTCCTTTTTTAAAAAAAGAAAGAGATTGCTTTGACTTTACAGAAGAAGAGAGGTTTTGCTCCAGGTAATAAGACACTAATAATTCATGCTACTCAGCACTGATGCAGAAGCCTAACGTGACAAAACAGAAGAAGGATTTGAGCTCAGTTTGAAAGTAGTTGAATAAATGAATAAGAACTTTGTCCAGGGCTAGAACATTTGAATGAATATATCTTTATATTTTTTAATAAAATAAAAATATCATCAATTTCAGAAGTTAGCCTTCGACAGAAAGAGGAAGAAATTATTAATATTTTTTTGTGGCAATAACCAAAATGAGAGCACTGTTTTCTTTAATTTGTCTATAAAAGATTAATATTTTTCAGTTGACCTTTAGGACATGTAGATTGCCCAGGCAGAATTGTTTACCATGGATGTTTTCATTTGCCATCAAATGAAAGTTGGCTAAGCCTCGAAACATCATTTCTTTATTTGATTTCCCTGTTTTGTGTGCACTTACATTTTTCCATGCCTATGACATTCATATCTAAATATGTTCAGTTGTTTGTAGACTTCTATCCTATCTCTCTGAAAACCACGTTTGCAAACTACAAATTGAGAAAAACTGTCTTAGATTAATGAAGAAGTATAGAAAGGCTCTTCACTGGGGAGCTGACTTGTAAAAAAGAGGGTCAAAAATCAGTGAGCAGCACAACAGAGAATAGCTTATAAATTAGCATGGAAGAGTATCAATAAACATCTGGCTTCTCGTTCCTTGTCTTGGACTGCTTTTGTAAAGCCTTTGATGGGTGAGCTGGCTAGATGAATATCTTGTGATCTCATTTTCTTTTGTCTTAGCCCTTCCATAGCTCCAGGAAGGCACGAAGAGGGTCACTGCTCAAAGGGACCAGGCATTTTCAAGGTACCACTCAACTTTTTCTCAGTGTCAGAGCCTCTGGTCTCCTGCTCTTACCAGATCGTTTTGCCTGGAAAGCCCTCAAATAAGTGTTATTTGCCACTTTCCTCTGCTTGCTCTTCCCAAAGTTTGCTGTTCAGCCCCCACTTTTATTGGTCCTGCATTCAGCTACCTGCTACCTGCTTCCCTTTCTAATGATTGTTCCTGAGACTTCTCTTTCCTAATTACAGACTGCTGGCCTGTAGCTATAGTCTATCTCGCACTCGATCACACGCTTTTTCCGCGTAAAATCTGGTTTGCTACTTTTTCCCTGGTTCAGCAAACACACCCTCAATGGTGCCTCAGTCCTATCTATCCTATTTGGTAAGGATGACAGGACTACCAGTGCATTAACACGTGTATCACAGTATATGTGGAAGTATACAGACTTATTTGATATAAAAATGTAACTGCATTATTTGGGCTCCGGTGAATCATTGAAGATCTAATAAAACACTGCTTCTGACATTAATAGAAATCAAGAAAGGTTTGAACATCTTTGCATTACTTATTATTTCAAGCTATTTTAAAGTAAAGTGTGCAATGATTAATGGCAATGACTTATGGTGGGACAATGTCTAGTGGGTACCATGCTATCAGCACTAAGTATTTTTTGTCTTATGAGAATGTAGTTTCTCCATGGAGTCTTTAACCACACAGTTGATTTTAGTAGGCATATACATGAGGACTATTTTTTGGCAAGGATTTTCAGATCCAGGCTGTTATCTAAGAAAGATGTTAATGATAGAAGCAGGATAAAAAAGTGTTTTGACAGTAAAATTCTTAAAATACCAGCCTGAGAAGTATTACAAATACTAGTGTCATCTAGGTAATACAGAGACACCTGCAGAGATCTGCAGAAAAAGATACTAGAAATATAGAAGAAATCTATACTGTGAGACTGAATGAATGTGAGGAGAAACCAGCCTATAAAACATATATTTAGCAGAATATAGAAAAAGAAAATGAAGCAGAAAATAAGGCATTTGTTTGCAGCATGAAAAAGGCTCATAACTGGATTTATGTCATAAGAAATACCACAATTCAGTCTCTTATTCCAAGAGAAAGCTGTGGTAACAGTCTTGATGAAGTGTAGGCTGATGAATACTCTGTAAATAGTAATCATTTGCAATTATTGCTAGTAGTTGGATGTTGTCTCTTTCTGTTTTACGTTTGCATTTGGTTCAAGAAGGGTGTGAAAGAAAACTTCTACTCCAGCAGTTTGGCTTCTTGTCCCAGTTAAAGCTGCACGAAAATAATTAAACTCCCCAAACTTTATACAGCTTAAAAATGTTAGTTGAGATGAATTTATTTATTTATTTTTAAAATTAAAGTCCAAGAAATTAGGCCATTCTCTCTTCCTAATACATTACTGCCTGTGGTTGAACACTGGGATTTTTGTTCTGAAATATTCGGGGCTTAATTCAATTGTCTAAAGATAGGTTTCTAATTAAGATACCATGACTTAGTCACATGGGGCTGGTTGGGTGCTTTTGAGGCCTATGGGATACTTGTGCCCCTCTGAAAAGGCAGTTGCAGTGTCTTATATGGTGCAGTATATCTGTGTTAGGCAATTTGTTAGTCAGAAATGCTGAATGTGAAAGCAATTAAACCAACAATATTTCTTCGGACAAAATTAAATTGTTTCTTAATACAAATTATTCTTTTACTCTCTGTTAAAATGCATACACTAGCATATAAGATCTGCAGGAGACCTACATTCTTTGTGTTGGTCTGGAGGTGTACACAGAAGTGTGCAAGTCATTTGGTGAAACAATGTCAAAAGTTGGGCTTTTGCCAGAGCACTTCATTGGGGTCCATTCTCAAAGGACCTAGAAGAAATGAGATATTGAGAACAGACTTCAGGGCTAATTGATGACCTCGTTCCCAGCTGATCTTATTCCTAAAGCAAAAATATTTCTGTTGAGCTGATGTACCACCCACCCAGTGGTCTTGCAAATCACTGGGTCTACAGTGCCCGTACCAGTAGGTCCCATTGTGATGGAGTGGGAACAACATGGTCTCTGCAACAGTCAAAAACAGATCACTTGGTAAGGCATCACATAGGAGTTCAACACATCTATTTGTTCAAAAGTTTATTAGCCAAGTACTGTCAACTACACAGTGCAAAGCACGGCACATTCAAATCCTGTGTTTTTACACCTTTCTTTCTAACATGCTCATGTTTGCATAATGTCCAGAGCAATGATTATTGCACTTTCAGGACATTCTTCTTAGTTCTGCTCAAATTCATGCTGAAGAACATCCTTATGTACAGTTTTATGCTTTCTTCTGGGTTATTGTTAGATTTTCTACTATCTTTATGTTCAGTACAGAATTTTAGCAATTGCTACAATCCTAGTGCACACAGCAAGGTTCCTGGGACAGATTTGCCATCTGCTGTGAAATTATGTTTTGCTGATTTTGTGTTATACACCGAATC
This sequence comes from Illadopsis cleaveri, assembly GCA_013399915.1. Lineage (NCBI taxonomy): Eukaryota > Metazoa > Chordata > Aves > Passeriformes > Timaliidae > Illadopsis > Illadopsis cleaveri. The sequence continues at coordinate 54,784 of VXBB01024195.1, read as the reverse complement.
ATAGCAAGTTCACTGAGAACTCAGGAACAATAAGTGGTGGGTTGTTTTTTTTTTTTTTTTTTTTTTTTTAAAGAGATGAATTTGGAAAATCTTCTTCTGTGTCCTTTGGTAACTTTGACAGAAAAATAGATCTCTTCCCCCCTTCCTCCTTTATCCCCTGAACCCTTTATCGCGTTTCCATTCAATGTAATTTCCTGGTCCTGTATGCCATATGCCAGGCTCTACATACTCAGGTCCTTAGACTGAATCCCCCTTCAGTAATAACATGGAAAACAATTCTGCCTTGATGGTTCTCAAGAGCAGATATTTTTATGGCTTAATTTTCCAAAATACTTTTTTGGAAATATATTTTCCTGAGACACTCCTGTTTACTTAAATTCTGTTTATATTCTTAATATTACTGTTCTGTTTCATTTAGCCCATGAAAACAGGTTGCAATAAGGGAGGCTGCCATTTGACTTATGACTTGCTCCTGTTGCTGATTCCATTTTATTTCACATTTTACTTACATTCAACAGAAATCAGTCCAGCAGCCCCAAATAGTTTTGATTTAAAATCAGCACGTAGAATATCGGCACAGAAACAAATTGTAATATATGTTTCCAAACCAGATGAATGCCTTTTTTCTCTGCTGCAAGAAGTAAAAGGTGTCTTCTTGGCATTTCCCACCAAGTAGCACTTTACAATTGAGCAAGATGTTACAGTGCTGCTTTGCAGTCAACATATGTAAAATCAGGTTCTGTCTAGTCAGGTTTAGACACTGAAAAAGACACCTCTTTTGGCTGTGACTGATATTCAGAGACGATGTAGTTTTGTGTTTATCTGGGTTTTCTTTCACTTTGTGCTTCTATGCCAATTTCTGCTCTTTCCCACTTCTTCAGGTGTTTTGAAAGCAAGAAAGCACTGTAGTTTGCACCACGAAGAGTGTCATTACTTCCCATGATTTAATTCCATAGAAATTGCTAAAATATTTGGAATTTCCTCAGTAAAGATTGCTAAAATGTTTGGAATTTCCTCAGTAAAGATTTTCAGCTTTTGGTGTGGATTTTGGGAGCTTGTGGCTGGCTCTGCTTGCCCTGCCCAGAAGCAGCTCTGCCCTCGGGATGGGCACTGAGGGCCGAGCGTGAGAGCCCCCAGCCTTTTCCAGTCCAGCTCCCCAGGGCTCCCAGAGGAAGATTTTGGGGCATCAGAGGGATGCAAACTGCTCTTCATGTGCTACGTGCAATCACATATACATGTACAATTTATTCAGGATTCAGAGCCTCTTAGGCAGAACTGATGTGGCGAATGAAGAGAAAGACAGAAAGAGCAGATGCATTGCTCACTCTTTAAACTGCTCTCGATCTCTGGCTAATCAAAATCCTGCAATAAAAAAGACCAGTTCTGTGCATACATCTGTTCAATATTCAGCCTATATTGTCAGTGGTGTCTTGCTGAATTCTTTGAGGTTGAGTGCCTTTAGCAGCTGCAAGATCAGATCCTTGACTGTAACCAGATGGTGGCATTGTAGCATTACAGCAGTTTTCTAAAGTTGTCATGATTTCTATTGGGTAATGCAGAAAACTATGAAAAGCAGATAATCTATTTCAAAGTGGAATTCACCCTAAAAATGATGCATGTGCATCTAGAGCTCAAAGAGCTCTAGGTGCACATGCATCATTTTTAGAGTGAGGGTGCATAAATCAGGGGTTCTTCTAATCACTAAAAATAAATAAAGCTTAAGTTTCAAGAATAATCATCAATAATAATAAAGAAAATGTTTTAAAAATAATCAATGTGTAGAAAAATCCAAGCAGGCAGTAATACTTAATTTCTTAGTGGAGATCCTTAGTATTTAGAAAAGTTTATGTGATATTGGTTGGGAGAGAAATTTTAGGAAGAAGGAAGGGAATTACACGGGCATATGTCTAAAAATGTATTAAATCTGAAAAGATAAAATTAGAGAAATAATACAATTTTATTACATTTTAATAATTTTTCTTTTCTGTTTTTTTTCTTTAACCAGGAAAATCGTGATATGTAGATTGCAGCACAGAAACACAAAGTAGAAACATAATAATTCTAAATGTGGATCTACCACATAATTTCACTGTCATTTCTTACAAGTTATTAACCTCCTCAGTTTCATTCTCTTCAGTTCTGAAATAAAGCATTGCAATGCTTTCAAGACTGAAAGTACCGATTAGTTAATATCTGCCAAACACATTGGAAAATGTTGTGTGCTAACAACATTTTATCATGTTCACAAATAAGGGTCACAGGGGAACCACTGTTAACCCATTCTCCAAACCAGCTGCCTTCTACTTGTATGTGGTTGATGATACTCCTGGAGGGCAGCACTCAGCTCCCATTCTGCTCACTGCAGATCTGTGACTCTTCAATCTCACCGCTAGCCTTTCTTTTTTACTGTTCTTTTACCCTGATGAGAATGAAAGCATACCACAAATCTCAAAACTCAGTTTGCAAGAGAAAGATGTTGTTTTAGATCGGAGAAAGCTCATGAGTCTAAACCCAGGGAAGCAGCACAGCAACCTGTGGGCTAGGCCCTGCTGTCTCTACTTGGGTGGAGTGGTGTCTTTCATAGGATAATTTTAACTGAATGCTTTCTAAATAGTAATTAAACCTTAGCCGTACTGTGTGAAGAAGTAATGCTTGCCACCTCATAGAGATTTTCTGAATGGTGTGATTTTACACAGGGTCTTGATAAGCGAAGAAACTTTATCTCTCCTGCTCAGCTTCAGTCCTACCTGTCCTCTGATCTGCTGCCTGCATGACTTGTCTGTTGGTGGTTGAGCAGCTGATGCTCAGGGAATGCTCAGAACCAGGTAGTACATTGCAGAGGAAAAAGGAAACTGTTGGCAGGCAGTACTAGGAAGGGCCCAGCAGTTTTAAGCAGCTTAGCCCTCTGTTGCTCTCTAAGTGCCCGGCTGCTAACTGGGAGATGGGGGAATCTCTGTTGCCAGCCTCTGAAAACTGGGGAAAGACCTCCATGGAGGAGAGGGATTGAACTGAAAATGGGAATAGCTGAGAAGAAGGCTAAAGGTACAGGGCTGATTTGAGCTTGTGGTACCTTATGTATAGGTAGGCCTTAAGTGAAAGGCCTACTGCAGCATCAGATCTGCTGTCTCAGTAAGCCTGTGAGAGAGGATGATGACAGTTTTTACTTGCTTACATGGTACAGGCAAGGTGGACTAGATTAAAAGGAAAAGTGAACAAATGCAAAATTTTTCTGAATCGTGTTGGACTTCTAATCAAAGTTGCTCATTCTGGAAGGGACTATGTCCTCACCATCACTCTTTCACTTGTGCATATTTGTGCAGGAATTCAATGTAGTTGAGAGGTGCACCTTTGCTGTAGCTAGCTTGAATTTGAATACGAATAAATAATTTCTCTCAAATAAAATCAGTCTGAGTTAGAACTATCAGTGTGAAATACCACCAGTCTTCATAGAGGGAGTACAGGCACCACTAGTATGTGCAGCCTCTGAGACCTGCAGGGTGAATCCCACAGCTTTTTTTTTTTTTTTGATTCCATATGCTGATTTGCTGTATAGGTTATTTCCTCATGCCCTGTGTCATTGGCTTGTGCTGCCAATCTGAATTTGCCTGGTGGATGCAGGGTTTCACTGAAAACAAATCAAGCAGAAATAACCTCTTTAAGATCTGGCATGTTTGCATGAGTTTTAGCCCACACCCTCAGTGAAGAGCGAGCTTGTGTTGAACTCACCAAGCTAAGGCATTTACTGCATGGAGAAAACTTGACACAGGAACTATTAGAACTCAAGATAACTTTGAAATGACGACAATCCACAGAAAATGTGATTTTGTCCAGGATTACACAGGAAGGAATTGTGACATACATGGCTATAACAACTGGTAGATTTGGCCCTACCTTCTTGCTTAAAATGGATTCCAAAGCATTCTCTCATAAATCATCCTAAAATAAATGAGGAGGAGGAAAAGAAAGAAAGGTAGTATTTCTTTAATTATAGCAAAAGAAAGGGTTAGCATATGGCTTTTGTTTTACCACTGATTTCTAAAGAAGTCCATAGAGCCTGTTTTGTATCTGTAGCTGAAAGCTCACCACTTGTTCAGCTTTTTGTCTTGTGCTGTGGGTGCAGGACAATGTTACGTGACATGAAGGCATAGATAGGGACCCAGGTGTTTCTTCTGACTAAAAGCCTCTCTGCTGGAACTTCCTGACTAATTTCCCTGATTACAAAGACAGCAGGTGTCAAACATATCAGAAAAAGAACAAAAGACTTTATCTGTCCATACTTAATTAAAGACAAAAGTGCACTCAAGCCTGGCTGGCTAAACCAGAAGGCCATGAGGGTAATAGTGTTTTGATTTACTTTCACTGTGCAGGAAGAAATTTAAGATGATTGCTGAGAACAATACAATTAAAATATAGAATTATTTTCCAATTTTTTTTTTTTTTGGTTCTGGTTTGATTTTTGTGGAAAAGGATTATGTTTGGATTTCCTTTCCGTTGCTTTTTAAAAAATACCTACTTTTTGTGAATACAACACATGATATGAATTTAAAATATACAAGGTAGCCTGATAAATATGCAGAATTATATCATCTTAGCTTTAGTTTAAATGTCACTGAAGGAATAGGCTTTCAACTCCATCATCCTCAGTGGTTACATTATTGGATTTTTACCAGTTTAAATTTTGTATTACATGAATCCTATCTATTCATCAAGTGAAAATGTGGCTCACATGTCTTATGCTTCACCTCGCTACTATATGTTCTGCATCAATTCAGTCACCCTTTCACTTCTGTAGAGGTTTTCAGCATAAAGGATTAGGAAAAGAGATGTAATCTTTATTCATAAAAGGCACTTTCCTATGAAAGGCACATTCCAATGAAAATGACAGTCATATGTTAGTAGCTTAACTATGAAATGTTGTTGTGGAATATCAATGATTTTCATATCTAGTTTGTAAAATTTACACAAATTATTGTACAACAGAATCTCATCTATACCTGCCCTAGAAACATTCTGGATAAATATAGTTGTAGTGTTTTCATACTATTTCCTTTTTTCATCGCAATTAAAAGACTTAAGATCACTGCATATTGCAGCATATGTCATTTCCCAGTTAATAATTCAGAAGACTTAAATTTTAGAGTGTTTTTATAATATTAATTAAAATGTAAACGATCTGCTAAACACCAGGGGTTTACCAGGGCAGCAAGAGGAGATACTGCTGTAATACAGCTAGCAAAATACCGTGAACTGAGTACTTAAAGGTGTAGCATCAACCTGGGGGTTCAAGACGCTTTGAGAATGACAATTACTCTATAAACAGAACTGCTTAACCTTTAGATATATTATTTCACTGGATTTGTAATCATTCCATAAAGACAATGATTCTGTCCCTTGTACTTAGCTTAAACAGTTCTGGTATCTGTAAAGCCCTCTCTGAATATTCAATTTCTTCAGGATTTTTACAATGCTAAAGAGTTTAGTACCAGTAAAAGTCACAGTCTGAATTTCTGATTCAAACTTCTGTGACCAGGCTGGAACGGCTCTTGACTGGCTTTGAATCCAATTCCAGTGTTCTGATACAAACAAATGAAAATATTTCAAATGTATCCTTAAAAAGGTGCATATATCAGATCATAGGAATTTATATTGGACTCAAGCACTTGTTGAACTTATTTTCCAAAATTAAAGTATAACTCACAGTTATCCTAAGTGATACTTTATGGCATCTTTCATGAATATTTGCAACTAGATTCTGGTACCATTGGTTAATGTCTGAAGCCTGAAGCTTTTGAAGAATTGGCATAGATTTAATTTGACTGGTCTTCTAAGTTTAGTAAGAATTTGTGGTTATGCTGCTTGGGAATAATTTTCACTATCACTTATGGGAATAACTAGGATAAAAAATAGACTTGTCACTGAAGTACTTAAATGTGACATGAGACTATTCCTAAGGATCCTCATTTAATAGAGAATGTTATGTTTAACATTTTTTTTAAATAATTTTTTTTAAAGATGAGAGCAACACTAACAGTACTTATGTCTTCTTTTCAGCAAATTTAAGAAGTTGGCCTGTTGTAGTGTAGATTTTTGGTTTTCTCTGTTTAATGCTTCATTTATTTATAAGTTTTTTATGTAGTGGTTTGTCCCATAT
>VXBB01024195.1:0-48592 GCA_013399915.1 Illadopsis cleaveri | reverse complement strand
GACACGGGGCGACCCCGCAACATTGGCCTATTTCTCAATATTTAACATTTAAAAAACCCCAACCCACTGGATTTCTAGAATATGTATCTGAAACAGAAAAAGTAATTGTAGACCACAGAACATTGCTCTTTAGTGGAGGAATATGTCTAATAGGAAAATTCTGCATTTTCCATTCTTTTGCTCTCTTTTAATAATGCCAGAGTTTAGGGTCCTTGATCCATGTCATAAAACACATAAATGGTGCTTATGCACCATAAATTGTACACTTATTTTTTTGAGTTTGTCATGATGATGAATGCAAAGTGGGCAAGCTTGTAATAGCAACAGATTGCCCTAATAATTGAATGCTACTGGTATCCATAAGATAATCAAATAAAAATTAATAATCCACATGTCAAAATACTAACTTAGATTGTCTAGAGAAAGAAAGTTAGTGCTCCTCCTCAGAGCGTGGATGAGAAAAGCAAAGCAAAGTGTTTTCTATTCAGAATAGAAAAGCTGAGTGAAACTGTGATTGAGAAATTGGTTGAATTTTCCCTCACTTGGAACAAATGTCATTCCTCTTATACTTTGGTTGAAGGCAAAAAGTGACCACAGTTATTAAAAAGAAAACATAAACCCCAACAGATTCCCAAAATACAGTTCCAGAAGAACAGTGTGAGGCCAGTAAGATGATAAAAAACATGCATTAAGCTATACCAAGATAAAGCCTCTGACTAAATTTTCCCACTTGGGTACCCGTGGCTGGGCAGCTGAAAACATATTTAAATTAATCTGTCAGGCTACAGTTCAGGGAAGCTCTTCAGTACATGCTGAATCAATTTCTATTCAGGAAGACTATATGCACAAGACTAAATTTAAGCATGCATTTGTACCCCATTGATCTCAATAGGATTTAGGCACAGACCTAATATTAAACATCTGTTTAAACATTCTCTCAAATAGGGACATTGTACCAAATGGAATTCAAAGTATTAGTTTTGCGTGTTTCTTTGTTTCTTTAATTTGTTTAAATTCAAGAGACAAATAAGGAATTTTCCTTCTGCAAAGCATTTTATGATCACATTATATCACAGTCTGTTCCACTAAATAACAGTTAAACTGTTTTCCATTCAGCAGTTAAAATGCTTGGTTGTGTGAAGCTGAGCAGGACCATGGAAAGTAGTTCTGGAAGTGCGGCTGCCAGGCCCATGATCGATGCATTCCAGTGCATGCCTGTTCTCAGATCTGCATTGCTGTAAGGAAAATGTCTGTAGTACAAAGATCTGAGAGTGGATTTCACCTCAGTCACCTTTAGTTGTTGAAAGCTCTGTGAAAAGCCTTAATGGGGCATACTACCGTCCTCTTGTAACAAATGGAGAGATGTGGACATCCTTGGAGGACAATTCACCTGACTTGTCTTAGATAAGCATTTTAGATGTGATAAATTGCCCCAGGGAGGCAGGGGACATTTAACTATGTTTTTTCTCCTGGAAATTGCAGGGGAGTATAAGGTGATGCATTCAGACACCCACTCCTCAGATATCTAAGTGGGGTCCCACTTCTTGGGCAATATGTATGTTCACACATCATGCATTTGACATGGTGATTAGCTTAGTATTGTTGAAGCAAGAAAATTATTTTTTATTAAATAAGTATGTGAAACATCTGTCTGGATTTAGCTTGCTTGGTGTTTTTTGAATGTTGCAGGTTGGTAAAATTCCAAATGCTGGAAATAAACTTACTGCATTAATTAAGGATATATACAGAAACATTTTCTTCTAGTCAGTTATAATTTGAGTCCTATTAAAACACCAAGGTTTTTGTGTTAGATTTTCATTTTTTCCCTGAAATATTTTGGAAAAGAAGAGGGGTTTTTTTTGCTGTCACTGTTGGAATGCAAGTGGTGGAGAGTACATCCTCCTAAATGTTGCTGGGAAAAGGGAATGGTGAGAGTGTACCACTAAGGCAAGAAGGTAGGCATGCAGTACTTCTAGCTGTTCATCTTCCTTTACCTGGTAGTCTTAGATTAAAATTCCCTCCCTTGCTTTGTCCTGATGTTTTTTGACATCAGAGCACAGAGTATTAAGTGTGCATTCTCTGATCCATTATAACGATATCACAATTTCTTGTAGGAGTCTTTCAGTCTAAAGGTGATAAATATATTTACTTTCCCTAAAGGAATCAATTAATCACAGAAGTCAGATATCAGGGAATCTATTTTCTCCACTCTTGCAAGCATGGAATATATTCATTCATAACCAGTCCCAGAACAGATTTTAGAGAGAAGCTCAAGAGGTAGGTAAACATTAACACATTTGGCAGGCAGCAGAATAGTTTGCGTTTTTTTATGTTGAGATTCTCACAATTAAACATTGTCACTGTCTTAGGAAAAGACAGGAAAATTTAGGAAAATTTATACAAGAAATTGATGAGAAATATAAAGCTTCCTCAAGTTAAGTTTAGGCTAATCAAAGAACACCATACAGTGTATATTTAAAACTAAACCACTTTGATGTTGCCTTTTCAGGCACACACATTTAATATGTGTGTTTTCTGCACTGAGTTTAGATATATTCCTTAAACCCATGTATTCCTTTATACCTTTGTATCCTTGCCTCTGTAAATATTAAATGAAACCAGCTTCCATTTGATTTTCAGAATAATACATTGCTTTACTTGAGCAAAGCATAATGATGTGTTATGTTTTTTGGTGATAGATTGCCACCTGGCCCTTTCTGGCATAGTATTGCATTCCCCACTCCTAAGAGTTAAAACCTCTATTCCATTTTAAACAGCTTAGATATTCTAGAGGAATATGTAAGAAGTGTGGAGTCATCACACAGGAGTACATAAAACCAAGATGCCAGATAAAGAATCTGCAATAATTTTGTGAGAAGATGGTAAAATATAATTAATTGCCAAGAAAGATAAAATTCCTGAATTGGTGAACAGTCCATGAAAAGAAAGAGTAGCTAAGATTTGCAAAGGGAGGTTCTTTTCTTTGTGCATGTAGGCACGATCCTGAAAATTCATGGTAAATTGCATCTCAACAGTTTATGAAAAGCAGTAATACATCCCTGGAATCAGTGCTTTAATGATGCTGCTGAATTTGGCTGAAATGAAATAACCTTTGGTTTCCACTAGAACACTGGGCTCATGGTTTCTCCAATTCTGCTCTCACATGAACTGTGTCTCCTGCAGAATTGTGCCCTGACTAAAATAAAATAGGAATTTGTTTTCATTTACCTGTTCACTCCTAAATTTTGTGTGTCAAACACATTACTGAAAGTTCTAATTCACAGACTAATCAGTCCACAGCAGATGCAATATGCTTTTCTGACCCCAGTGCGGGGAATTTTGAAGGTATGTTTGTCATGTGGGACTAAGTCCAGCCTTGGTTTTTCTCCACATACTAACAGATTGGCATGATCCAATAATTTTTTCAGTTCCTCCTCTATTTATATTGCCTTAACTACAATATCAATTTTTCTAGACAGAAACTTGTTAGTTCCTTTACCTCAGGTAGGTGCAATAGCAGTGAGCAAGATACAGCAGCACCCCCTGGAACGTGAAACTGATGTTTTCCCACATATCTATATATGAGAATTGTTTTAAGACTTGATTCTGACATGCCAAGCCCTGAATTTTCTTGCAGCCAATCAATTTTGTAATTCTAGAGCTTTTTTCAGTTCAAAGAACTATTTCAGAGAACCAGGCAGCATTTCTCACAGGTTTATACATCTGACTTTCCCTGACCCTGTTGTATTGGTGTCCCACCACACAGAGCTGGGAGCTGGAAAGGATGAATGTTTCCCATCCAGCTCTGAGAAATGCTGGGCTGACTCTGTGTCAATTGCAGCACACCTTTAACAACAAAGGCTAACATGTAATAAACCAAGACAGCTGTGACAGGGTTATGTGTAAAAGCAGTCATTTTTGTATCTTATGAAAATTGTGAAAGAGTAACAAAATATGTGGGATATGACTAACAAGACTGCAGCTGTGGAGGTGATGGCCTTTCTGGTGTGGAATGACATCTTTGTACTGAACCCACTTCATATGGAATCATTAACTTCTTGAGTGCTTAGAACACCAATGAAACTTTGTTGCATAACATCAAATGATCCTATTCTCATTTAGTGCCACTATCTAGCCAGAAAAAGTCTATGTCAACCACACAATTAGATTCTACCCCTTTTAATATCGTAGGTAAGTATTTATGGATATAATTGTTAATGAGCAGAAATGATTTCCGTCTGGATCATCCACAGTTTAGTTAAAGCCTTTTGAAATGGCGTCCAATATAACTGTCTAGTTGAGCTATGATTTTTTCCTAGCATGACCAAGAAAATATTCTTTATGGCACATCTTGGCTGAAAAACCCTCAAGAATCTTGGTATAGATCTTACAGTCTCTAGGTGTTTTGTTTTGTTTGTTTTTTTGTTTTGTGTGTGCATGCGTGCTTCAACAGCTTCTTTTGTCAAAATTTTAAAGAATTTTAACTTAGTAGAATCTTTTATGCTTTCTTTAAAACATCTCAGACAATTCATGAATTCCAAAATTCTTGTGGATCCCCAATCCAAAAAGAGAAAAGGCTAGACCTTGTAATAAGATGATGAAAATTTAGCTCTCACAATCCCTTGCACTCCAATAATTACTTGCTGAAGTTAATCTCTTCCTATCTATTGCCCTCAGGAAAAAGAACACAAATCCCAGGCCCAGTGACAACTCCCTTCCCTTCTGGACAGATAATATTTATGAATATAAAAATTAAAAGTAATGGGGAAGTGGTCTTTATTCTGGACTTTTTCATGTACCATTAGCAAAACCTATTCTCTCTGATCTGACTTACAAAATCAACTAGAAATATTGCCCAATGTTATTAAAACTTCTTATGGAACTTACCAGCTGAATATGAAAATTTTAAAAAGTATTTAACCACAAATACTTAGGAGTTTTATTTAGTTTCAAAAACAGATTCTTACAACATGCAGAGAAATGTCTTCAGGTTTGGTCATTTGATATTTACGATTAGGTTCAGTACTACAATTAGTTCCAGTTTTTCTCTTGAGAAGAAAGTATTGACAATGTATTTGAAATAACATTGCTACCTAAGCAAGCTGATAGTAGGACTGCCATGCTTTCTTTTTATGAAAATAATCTTCAAAATACAATCTTATGTGAAGGTAGCAGTAATGCTGTATAGAGGCATTCTAACTAGTTGGTTTAAGTTGCCAATTACTGTGGATGCTAATTTTGAACTGCTGCCAGGATTTTATGCTAATGTTATTGAACAAAAGCCTGAAGTATTTTTTAATTTAAAACTACTGAACTATAAAATTGAACTATTAGACTTTCAATGAATTTAAGTGGACAAAGAGAATATTATGTCAAAGGCTCAATTCAGTCACCTTCAAGCCATTACACCTTTTGAAATGTGAAGCAGTAAGTTTCTGTGGTCTGTTATTTTAGGCTGAAGTGGTCCCGTGGTCTCTGCTACTACCCTTAAGTAAACTTCATTCTTTCCTCCATTCAATGCCAAATATTAACATAGATGACTTTAGATGAATACACCCCCTTCTTTTATGGGGTACTCTCAGCATGGTCAGACAACTTGTTTCAGGGTAAACTAATTACATGAAAATTAAGAACTTGGCCACCAACTTCACCCTTGTATGACCTTGCAATTCTCCACAACTTAGCAAACACAGGATTCCAGAATAAGGTGGAACAGGCTGTGGATACCTTGTCCTCTTTCTTGCCTTCTGGGTGTAAAGCAAAACTGGAACTGGACTGCCTGGGCATTTACATGTATGTATTGCTTCTGTTCTCTGCTTAAAAAATGGTCAAGGAAGCAGTAAGTGTGTCATTGACATTACCCCTCTTGTGTGCCTGCTTGTGAAGTCTGATGGCTTAATTGACCTTGTGCTACAGCTGGAACAATGCAAGAGGAAGGGACCTAGGGACTGGTGCTGTGCACTTTGCAGTGTGAGCTCCCAGTCTTTTCCAGAGCTTGAGAATGGGAGTTACATCTCCAGAGAACAGGGCATGAAATCAAGGTGCCCTCAGCACCGAGGGCCAGGGCACAGAAGAGCTCTTTGACTTCTGCAGCAGGTTCTGAACTGCAGTACTAAATGCAGAGCCCTATCTATGGAACTAGACAAGTGTGTGCATGAAGTTGTATGGAGCAATGATACACTTGTGGGAGCAAGCTGTGCCTCATTGCACCCAGCACCCTTTCCCTTCTGGCAGAATCAGGTAAATGATTGTGGTTTAACCCCAGCTGGCAGCTAAGCCCTATGCAGCTGCTTGCTGAATGTCCCCATTTGTCACTTGGTGGGATGAGGGAGAGAACCAGAAGACAAAAAGTGAGAACACCTGTGGGTTGAGCTAAAGACAGTTTAAAAGGTAAAGCAAAAGCTGCACACACAAGCAAAGCAAAACAAGAATTAATTCACCACTTCCCATAAGCAGGCAGGTATTCAACCATTCCCAGGAAAGCAGCAATCATATGTGACAGTTACTTGGAAAGACAAAACACCATAACTGTAGATGTTTTTCCTTCTTCTTTCCCCAACCCTTTGTACTGAGCATGAATGGAAAGGAATACCCCTTGGGTCACTTGGGGTCAGCTGTCCTGGCTGTGTCCTCTCCCAAATCCTTGTGCACCACACACAGCCTCCCTGCTGATGGAGCTGGGTGAAAAGGAGAAAAGACCTTTATGCTGGGTAAGCTCTGCTCAGCAGTAGCAAATACATCTCTGTGTTATCACCCTTGTTTTCAATACAAATCCAGATCACAGCACCATGCTAGCTACTGTGAAGAAAAAAATCTATCCCAGTCAAACGCAACACATACAGTAAGTGATTTTTCTGACCTTTACATGTGTCTGAATTTAGAGACTGTAGCTGCAACAAGAAAGATATATACACATATAAATTTTTAAGAGCCTTTCTCATTTGTTGCTGCAGAGTAATTTTAGAAAGAGACCTAAGACAGATTGCAATGCAGTCACGTGTGAAGATGAGACAGTGGACTGGATCAATGATTTAATCAAAATGTTTGAGGCTTTTATTGCATTCCAGTGGAGAAAAAATGCTTTTGAGCACCATGTGTTCAACACTTGCAAGCAAATAGCAGATGAAATATTTGATTCATTTGCAGCAGACCTTTGGTTACTTTCCAGAAAATGCTTGACTGTTATTTTGATGAGATCACTGCTAAAGTTGTCGTTGAGGACATATTGTGGTACAGGCTGAATGTTATTCCAACTGCAGTTTTCTACATTTTCTCCTCTTAAGGAAGAGTAGGCTACAAGTTTTATTATCTTCTGGTAAGCAGTTAATATTTGAATTATGTGAAGTTTAGTGTAGGGTATAAAACCTACTGGAGACTGATTGGCACAAACTGACAATTCATAGACCAGTGGATAATCTGGAGAGTTTGTGTTTTCTCTAGAGAGAGGCCAGGCTTCTGTGTCTCTTGGCCCTTGAATCCAGTTCACCATGTCGTATTTTTCATTTTTTGTAGAAAAATACCTGACCCCAGCTCTGTACCTATTGCTGACATCAGCAAGAGCTAGGCGTAGATGCTGCGTGCTTCATCTAACTAGGACAGGAAATCTTGGCTCCCTCTGTGAATCCTACTCCAGGCTTCATGATCCTCATGAAAAAATGGGGCATCTCTTTTCTTTATCTGTATGAGGCAGGGCATGATTCACATGTGATTAATTTGGGGAAAAGAAATAGGATAAAGTAAAAGTAGGGCAGCAGAAAGTACACAGTAGATGTAAACTCTAATGATTACACAACAAATCCAGTTAAGAGAATATCATATAATATGACAAAATTAAACTAGGCTGAACAGTGAGTGTTTGAAAAGGCACCTCCTTTGTCTGTGAATTTAATACAGAAAACTATAGGTGAGTAAACAGAACTCAGCTGCAGCCATATCTGTCTTATTTTTCTGTGACATTTCTCAATGAAAGGAAAGATTTGTTATGTCTTTAGAATATATTTGTTTTGTGAGCTAATGATTTTGCAAAGGTGTTTCGTTCTACATTGTTCCTTAGGCAGAGGTCCAGAAAGGTGGTGTTTTACATCTCCCATTCCTGTCTGGCCTTGATTTTTATCCCAGCAGGGAAATCTGCCACAAAAAGGGACAAAATTCAGTTCTGCTTAACTGTGGCTGAACATGCAAAATGCCACAGATCTATTCAGAGGTAAAATGTGCCATACTGATACCTAAAGAATTAGCTCTTCTCTTTCATGTCTCTATAATCCTTTATTCAAGGATTTATATGTCTTTCCCCACCCCTTCCCCAACCTCTTGGGCATGATATTAGGTAGGATCAGATATTTGTTGCCGTTTAGTCTTGTAAAGTCAAGGAATGTGTAACATCTTGTCTGTCCTACCCGTGTATTTATATATATTGAATACATTTACCCAAGACTCCAGAAAAAGTCAAATTTACAGGAGAAAGGCATCTTTATTGGAACCATACATGTACACACAGATTCAGTAATGTGTGGAAGAAAGTAAAAAGAAGGATTAAAAAGCATGATGTTACTTCTCTACCAAATAGCAGCAGATGCCAGGGACTAGCAAGTTAATTTAGTTTCCTGTTGAGGAAGAAAAAAATCAATTATTCAGAATCTTCATTATTTCTTTTTTCAGTTATGTTTTCCAGTTCCCAGAGAGAGTTGTTTACACTTCTGGTTGTCCCTTCATGTAAGAATGGATCTCAGTAATCAGGGTGAGCAAGTCAGTTCCAAGAGTAAGATTTGAGAAACTATGTCTACCTGAACTGCCTAAGCCATTCTCAAACTGAACTCACCTTGCCACTACATGTAAAGTTCTGTAAGTTTTCTAGAAACAGTTCTGTAGCAAAGCTTTGGCCTTTCTGAAATATTGGGCCCAGTTCCAAGTTCGAGTATTGCCAATCATCCTTTTCTTTCGTGTGTATAGTGATTATCTATGTACTCCGTATCCTAAACATGTGAAAGTCAGACACAAACAAAACTACCAGGAAAAAAATATTTTCCTCCCACTCTTATGTCCTTTTCTTCATGCCTTAAAATGACAAAGTCACCTCCTCCTGTCCACAATTTTTCCAGAGCTGCACTATTTCTAAATTTTTTTTTTTTTTGTCTTTTCTGCTCTTCACTGAGTTTTGCAAAGGTTTTCTCCGCCTAGCTTTTTGGAACTCTACCTCATAGTGGAGGCTAAGGAAGGGAGGCACAATTCCAGTTCCTCTGCACAGGATATGCTCCTTCATGGCTGCACAATGCTGCAGTAGAAGGAACATGCTGCAGAATGCACTGTGGGTGGGTAATGAATGATGGAATTGCTGAGTAGCTGGAAGGAAAAGGTATAAGACCAAGCAGTGTCAGGAGAAGGCTAAGAAGATGACCACAAGTTTAAGTGTCTGAATAGTAATTTGAAGTTCATAATGTAGACTAGTCTGGCAAACAAAGTGTGAAGTAATGGAAAGCTTTCTTAGTAGAAAAAGAGTCACAAAAATTGGATTGACTTTGCTCTGTAAAGGTGAAGATTGGCACTGAGCTTGCCCATTAAAGTATCTATGTTCAGATGTCTCCTTGAGGGTGAGATGTCGAGGCCTCCATTAGAGGTAATAGCGAGCCAGTCAATACAATCCAGGGAAACTTGAGAGCAAATTGGATGACCAGCTGACCCGTCAGTTCCTGTTTTAGAGCAGGGTGAAAGTATAGACTAAATCTCAGTTGACTGGAATGGATCTCCTTCTGGATGCAGTCTAAGCTTTCAGCCAAACTCTCTTTGCTGTCAACAGACAACAACCAGTTTTGCAGAGATCTTTCATTATAATCTGTCTGTTGCCCCCTATTTTGGGCTATCTGACTCACTCAAATTAAAGTCTTGATTCTGTTGCTCCTCCACTAGCATTCAGTGCCATTTGAGATATCTAAAGGTATCTTGTCTGGTTGCCAGCCACCACACTAGAAAGGCATGGGTTTTTTATAGCTACTATGTCATATCTGTCAGATCTAGGCCTTTCAAATAGGACTAAATAACTATGTGTAAATGGTGGAACTGAGCCTGAAGGTCTAATTTTAAATTATTAATTGAAGTGACTTTCATCCTTAATCCTCATTATTTTATGACATGGGTGTTGGAATTATTCAGTCATGAAAACTACTTTTTGTTTTACTGCTAAAATGTAATTGATTGAATGATTATTTTATCTCTGTGTAGATCAACTGAGAAAAACCCAACACCTTATGTCATAACTAGGGAGATCACCCCTCCAGCCCAGGGTTTATTACAGGTGGTGTGGTATAGACACAAGTTTGGCATAACTGAAAGCAGTTACAGATTTCAGTTTTATTACAGGTTCATGAAAAAGCAGTTCATTGAGTGAAAGCAAAGTCACTACTTACAAAAGGGCCTCAAGAAAATACTCAATATTTCTTCAGCAGTTGTAATATATGCACTTAGAAAAAGGTATTGTTTCGGTTTTGTAAATATTCATTGATCTTAGCATAAACCCAATACATGTAGAGGTATTAAGTGAAAATACTGTAGTGTGCTTTTATTGCATTTTCTGTAGGGTAGGTCCTGCATTCTGGTGTATGCAGCAAAAAATGACCCCCTGAGAATCTGTGTGCATCACTGTTCTAGAATACTCCTTGGTTTTCACTATGACATAAATGAAAATGTTCAATTTCAGTGTGTTAGAAAAAGATATTGCAAAATGATGAAAATAAAGGAAAAGTGAGCATTATATGTTTTAAATAGAAAGTAATTGCATGGCAACTTTCAAATTTATTGTCTCACTCATGAAATTGAAAACCTCAGGTCAGTACTGTTCACAGTGTAGGGAATTGAAGATAATTTTTCTTAATAATGGTTAGCTGGGGAGAAAAAAGGCCCAGTTCTAATGGGAAGGACTAATGCCACAAATTTAGTGATTTAGTTGTTGAAAGTGACACTGGCAATGGATCACATTTGTAATGACATTCTTTAGATGTGGTATTCAGATCAAAAATTCTCATAGAAAAAATGAAAAAACCCACACTTGCATCACATAGAAAATACAAATTTCCTTAATAAATTAGTTTGCTCCAGGCCAAGTTAGGCCAAGGAAATCTTAAGCATATTACTCTGCCTGCTTTTCCATTTTAGTATTTTGTCATATTGTTTTGTCTGAAACATAACTAATTCGGCAGAGATGAAACACATCATTTCTCCATCACACATCTGAGACAATAAAAACAAAGGTGTTTGGGGGGCTTCTCTGTGACAGTTTAAAATAAAGCTACAGTGACTATAGGTCTGAGAAAGAAATTACAGAGATAGACAAATTAAGTTCCACACTATCAGATACTCAGTGTATTACACATTAGTGGATAACAAGTGCAACTTGGAGAGAATGTTGAGAGCACAAACACTACAGACTTGCTCAATTTTTGTTTTGTTCTATGAACAGTTCATCAGATATCAGAAAACACAATACAGTCTATTTTGATTTAGAACTGACTGTGCACTTCTGTATATTTCACAGTGGGTGACTCGTAATTAAAATCATTACTTCTGTTAATGACAATGAAAATAAGCTACATAACTGTTTTCTATCAGCAGAATAATAACCATTTTTTTTTCCTTCAAAGTATGCAGAACAAGACCTGGTCAAAAGAGAAAGGAAGACTGGTGTTTTTAATTAAACCATAACTTGGAAATCACCAAAAGATGACATGTGATAATTGACAGGGGTTATGTATGATACAACAAGTGAAGGAGTAACAAAAAAGGTTGACACATCA
The DNA here is from genome assembly GCA_013399915.1 of Illadopsis cleaveri. Classification (NCBI taxonomy): domain Eukaryota; kingdom Metazoa; phylum Chordata; class Aves; order Passeriformes; family Timaliidae; genus Illadopsis; species Illadopsis cleaveri. The sequence goes on along the minus strand of VXBB01024195.1, from coordinate 36,809 downwards.
GGGTGTGAATTGTATGGCATGTTTTGTTTTCTGTGCTAAAAGAATATTCCTCCAGAAAGTATTCAGAAAATAGTATTTTAAAAGACTCTCATTAAGATAATGAGGGACATGCCTCATTGTTATATATTCTATCTTTCTGTCTCCTTGTCCCAGTCTCTTCAATCAGACCGTCACAACATTTTCATAACTTTGTCATTATCATACACAAGTGGAATATCAAAGATGAAAGAAGGGATAGAAATTAGAAGACTGCAGAATATGCATGTCATTTGGTCATGTCAGTAGTTGCTAATTAACTTATCTCATGTCTTATCACTGTACAGTACAAGCCATACACACAGCCCAGTGACAAGCCGCTCATTGAATATTCTGTTAAAATTAACTGTGGCATCTTAAACCACAAAAGAAAACGGTTTGAGAATATTGCCAATAATTAGGTCCTTTCACCATTGTAATTACTCACCTGAACTAGTAACTACCCAGAATACTATAAGCCACATCCTGCACAGCCTATTTTTTTGAGCACTTCTCTCAGTTTGGTCCTGTATGACAACATATAAGTGTATTGAATATGGATCTCTTCTGCTGACTAGGTCCTCCTTTATCAATTTTTAAAAAAAATGTGCATAATTTTTGGTAAGCCTTGAAGTGTTTGATCTCTGCTGTCTCCTGAAAATGAACATCTGAGCTTGTATGGAGTTTTTTTATTTTATCAGAAGATATCATGAAAATAGAGAGATTTAAAGTTTATTAAATTATAAAATGGGAATTTATACCTTAAAAAATAGTGAGGAAATTTACGGTGTCAATAGAATTGAATAATCTGGTCCATACTGGCATATCTGAAACAGTGTGGAGAATAAAAATACAGACACACCTCATCATTCTTATGAAGACACTACTGGCAAAATAACCAGGCTTTTAAAATTACCATGGACAGGATAGTTGTCTATATATAATCTTTTTATCTAAGAGATTTATAATGTCTTAGAATATCCCTGTGTTTATACACCACGTGGTTGTGCTGAGGAAGGAGCATGGAGTCATGTACTGACCTCCAAATGTCTCCAGAGTTCTGGCAAGAACTTTTTTTCTTTCCATCCAGCACCTCATCACATGTGAGTAAAACAGAACAAAACATTTCTGATGATATTTCCTTTGGGCAATACTAGCTCTGTAGAAGGAAGAATTTCTGGTAAACTGTGCCAATTGTGTCAGATCTCTGAGAGAGGTTAGTATCTGGAAACCAGGATCTGGCAGCCCAAAATTCTCCACCTCCTCAGCAGCTGTGATGCCAAGGGACCACCCAGACAGCCACAAGCATGTTTTGGATTTTCCCAAACTCTAATTTTTAAAATTTGTCTTATGTATCTAATTCCTATATATTTTGCTCTCTGAATTAATATTTTATTTTTTTTTTCTGAGGGTTAGACTGTTTTAATTGAACTTGAGGAGTTACTAGGTTGAAAAGAAGAGGTTGCACATAGCTGCCATTGAGTCATGCATGTGCAGTGTTGGAGACTCTGAAAGCCTGTCACATGAGGAAACTGCTGCTCTATAGCAGCATTTCAATATTGAAATCCAACCAAAAACTGTACAATACTTCTGCATCAAAGAATGTCTTACCTTTTCCACTGTATTACAAGAAAAGTCCTCTGATCACAAAACTGCTCATTTCAGCTCTTTCATAATGATTTTCGCAGCAAAAACTATTAATATCATAATCTTTCCAATAGAATGGAGACTCTTTTTTTTCCTCCCTGTTAACATGACAGTGAGTAAAAAAGAGAAAAAAAAAGAAAAAAGAAAAATAATCTACCTCACAAATATAGGCACAATAGTCTCAAGATATTGACAACTAGGTAGTAAATAATGAGCAAAATCACCACCTCGCCACCATCCTACCCTGCTAAAATCTTGTCTGGACAGTTTTAGTGGGGTGGGGAAGAGTTTATAAGGGAAATGTGACTGGAACAGTCAAGCACGTGCAGGTCCTCTGCCCTTGGGGCGCTCCTGTGCCAGTAGGACAGTGGTGAGTTCATTTGTTACCCTTTAAGAGAAGTTTTGCTAAGAACTAAGTTTCTGAGGCAAAAACAAATGCCATAAAGGTTTGGAATAAACTACCAGCAGACAGAAAGCCTTAACAAAGGTGATGTCTATTTCCCTTCATGAGTGGGCTGTGAGGACGTGAGATTTGAGCATCCTGACTCTGATTTACTTCTCATGGCTGACCAAGGGGAGTGTTGGGGGAACTAGAGGATTATCTGAGGTAAATGCACTCATGACCTAATTACTCAGATTGTACCCTAATAATTGGGTTTTCATTTGATGCTGGGTGTCACTCAGCTCCCACTGAAGTTGGGAAAAAGGCACTCTTTGAATTCAACTGCTGTTGGATAAGACTGTGGGGGTAGTGCACTGGCACCTATTTCAGCTGTCAAAAATTTCAGCCCTTGCCGTACAAGTGACAGAAGATAAAGCAGGATTTAAAAACTGAGAAGGAAATTTAAATATGTTTCAACATTTGCTGCATTTGGAAGCTGAAAAGCTGCCAGCAATGTGATGTGTGTTTTCTTATGTTATACAAACTTACATTTTTGTTTGTTTTTCACAATAGAACAATAATCAACAGACTGTGGCCTTAGACTGGGGCTCTGACAATTCTTTCTGCTTCCACTTTGTGATCATATGGAGCTCTGGCTTTCCATATTTGGTATTTCATTCTTATCACAGCATAACTATTCAGATATTGGTCTGAGAACCACCAGTAATAGTGCATTCTGCCATTCATGATCCTGTGGTTTTGCCTAATTTCTTCTCTTTCTTCTACTTACTATTAAAATGGTGGTAGACTGTGACCACTGGCCCAGTGTTCTAGGAACTACATACAAATATACATATGTTTGCATGTGTGTCTGGTTATAAATAGTGCAGACAGCCATACTGTGCACTTAAGGTTTCACAGTGAAGCTATGGGTTGAAAAAGCCGATGGTTGCAGTGAATATATGGACAAAGTGCAGTGTGACACATTTATTACCTTCTTTTTCATTCCAGTGAAGGGAAAAAATGGTCTAGCTTTTTTTGTGCAGAGGCAGCTGTGATGTATTTCAAAGAGGTACAACTATCATCTGTTGATTTGCAGAAAAATTAGGAAACCAATTTACTGACCATAAGCTTGTAAACTCTGAATCCAGTTGCAGACATTATGAAGTTTCACACAAAATACTAGAGGCTTAGTTTAGGGTCAGGTAGAAATATCAACATTCTGATCACATTGTAAGCAGTAAGTTTAATAGAGTAGACAGTTAGGTGAACTTAGAATTATACAATAGAATAGTTTGAGTTAGAAAGGACCTTTTAGAGGTCACTTAGTCCAGCCTCCCAGCAATGAGCAGGGACATCTTCAAGCAGACCTGTTGCTCGAGCCCTATCCAACCTGAACTTGAATGTTTCCAGGGCAATGGGGCATCCAACACATCTCTGGTAACCTGTGCCAGCAATTCACTACCTTTGTACAAAGTTACTTCCTTATATCTATTCTAAAACTACTGTCTTTTAGTTTAAAACATTAGTCCCCGTGCTATCACTACAGGCCCTGCTAAAAATGTTTGACTCCGTCTGTCTTATAAACCCCCTTCAGTTACTGAAAATTGATAAAAAAGTCTTGCTAGAGCCTTCTCTTCTCCAAGCTGTTCTGTCAGCCTGTTTTCACAGCAGAGGAGCTCGTCCCTCTGGTCATCTTTATGGCCCTCCCCTGGACTCACTCCAACAGGTCAATCTCCTTCCTATGCTGAGGACCCCATACCTGGATGCAGCACTGCAGGTGAGGTCTCACAAAAGCAGTGTCAGGATCACCTCCCTTGCCCTGCTGGGCATGTTACTTTTTGTTACAGCCCAAGATTTGAATGACTTTCTGTGCTGCAAGTGCTGGCTCACGTCCAGCCTCTCATCCACCAGCACCTCCAAGTCCTTCTCAGCAGGGCTGATCTTGATCTGTTCTTCACACAGCCTTTTGAGATACCAAGGGTTGCTGTGGCCCAGGTGCAACACCTTGCACTTGACCTGGTTGAATCTCATGAGGTTCCTGTGACCCACTACTAGAGCTTGTCCAGGTCCCTCTGGATGGCATCCTGTTCCTCTGGATGGCATCCTGTCCCTCAGGCGTATCAACCACACAACACAGCTTTCTGCTGTCTTTTCTGTAAAAGAAAGGAAGGGAAAAAGAGTAACTAAGATTACATTAACTCCTAAATTTTCCCTGTAATAGCATTACATTGATAAAACTGCCCTTGTTCTGAAAATGTAGAGGTTCCTGTATAATAAGGTTTCTCAATTTGCATGCAGAATAAATTGACCTATTTGCCCCCCAGGAAGCTGAGTGTAATCGTCTGTACATAAAATTTGGCAATCCCTGCTCTATCAAATGTGAGGGGATGACAGTTGCACACTATGATACTGGCTCTTCAAAATACTGTCTGCCTTTGAACTACTGCAGTCCGTTCACTGAAAGATATGTAGATGCATGTTTCTAACCAAAACCTGTCTGTAAGAAAAGAAAGAAAGCAGGTAGGTAAACTAGTGACAAATGTATTACATACGTTCCTACATCAGCATCTGCATCTGCATGTGGAGTTCCAAAATGAGCAGTGGCCAAAATTTTTGTGAAAAAAGAGTAATTGCCTCAGAGCTATCAACACATTTGCTTTTATTTCCTTAATTTCAGTGACTTGCAACTGTCATTGCTTTATGGTAAAGTTTCTCACTTCCTTTTTAATACTTTGAATTTTTAACTACACAAAAACTGTGGAAATCTTTATTTGGGAAAAGGGACGTACTTTAGAGGGACTTAGAAATTAATTTTATGAAAAAAAAAACCCTAAACAAACAAACAGATCCTCCTCCCCTCCTCCTCCAAAAACTACAACAAAAATTAAACGTTTAAAATGGGGGTTAGCTGGAACTGGAATTGGTAACCTGGATATTATTTATGAAAATTCTGTTGTGTTTTTATTTCTGTCTGGAGCAAACTTGGAAAGGATTAGAAAAACCAGAGAAATGGGACCCCTGACAGCTGGGAATTTATAATGAACAACATTTTATTGTACTCACACAGCTTTCCTTCAGTCTTCTAAATTATGTTTAGAGACAGATTGATTTAGAATACTTTCTTTAGAACCTGAGGGTAGGAAGCTTATTTCATTTTGCCAAAAAATGTTGTATGTGTGGGAAGAAGAGGGCAATCTTGTAAAGTAAGGAGACCAGTGTATTGTACACAAGGACCACCCTTCAGTGAATGATAAAGCAAAAGTTTAAAGCCTTTCAGGTCTTTCTTAGGCAGGGTATGGAGCTGTCAGCATTGTCAGTACAATTTATTCACACTGTTCCAGTTCCTATGAAAGCTACTGTGCAGCCTGATCTATAAGTGATTGAACAGAACAATACTCTGGAGCTTTGAGTACAAATAAAAAGCCACTATTTCAGGCTCCATGCATCACAACTAGTGCTTTCTAGGAACACTGCCAGTCTAAATAAAACACAATCTTGCTGTAATTTTATACAACCCTTGAAAAGAAGACTAAGGCTGTGCCCTCTGTGAATGCTGCTCTACCACATTTTTCCATAACCAAGTGATAATTTGACTTGATGATATGCATGCCAGATTTAATTGTGCTTTCATATTCTGCTTTCCATCAACTATTACACTTGTCTTTGTTAGCTGATTATGATACAGAATTTCACTTTATTATGCCAGGATTTCCTGATGCCTCGTTTACTCAATTGAGTTGAAAAACTAACATCTAGGCGAGGTGTTTGATCCATTATGCATGTGAGGATATGCATATACATTTCATTCATCAAGTCTGGCCATTCTTTACAGTATAAGCCTGAAAGTGAAAACGCTCTTCAAGGCTGAAACTAAGACACCAGTGCCAATCCTTTTATCTCTGTTTATCTCCTTCCTTTTCTCTGGGTCCTTATAACACTCTCACTAGAGGTGACGTTGAAACTAGCCTTGGAGGGCAAATCTTTAGTTCTCATTCACCTGAGAACAGCTCTCTGTAATGCACACAACTTACTCTTTGTGTGGCATCTTTCTGTTCAGGAGAGCTCTGGCAGAAAGTTTTGAACAGACTGTTCAGAGGATAGGAACTTAGTTGACGACATGTAACAGTTTGACAATTAGTGAATGTGATATATCTTGGAGGATGTACATTGGAATACATTGTACAGCTGTGGCATTTACTATTTTTAAATCAGTTGGTAATACAAAGACTTCACTTGTATGCTGAGATACTTTTCTATTAAATTTAATGCAATATTTCATGAGTAGAGGCTTTGTGAAATTCTCAACATTTTGTTCACTTACATTTTATGGTCAACACTTAAACTTTTGAGATGTAAAGCATGTAAACATACTTTTCCACTGCTAGAGAACAGTGTATCTGTATAATACACTCTTTAGAAAAATATTTTGATTGCAGTTTCTTGGAAATTCCAAATTGTTGGGGTCTAACCTGTCATATATATTCTTGCCCCAAATATATTGGGGCAATATATATTCTTGCCCCAGATACAGGTCTTCAAGATAAGTAGTTTAATCTGTGAAATAATTTGTGGTCATATATTGGTAAACCAAAAACATTTTTAAACTGTTCTTTCCAATTCCAACCTCTAGAGTTAAAAATAATGGTACTGACTTAAAAATTATGACCTGAAAACAAAAAAATTGCAGACCATTTTTTATTTAACTTGTGTTTTGATAATTTAAATTTTATATTTTCAGGAGCTTTTTTTTCTGAAACAGCAAAGGTGGATGATTTGTTTTATTTTAACAGAACAAAGGTGACAAGAGATAATCATAATATGACTTCAGAAGGAGAAAACAACAATTCCCATGGGGCTAAGATATAATCGTGAAAATTTGCACTGTTGGGTTCTTCAAAAAGGCTCCTTTTTATTAAGATGCTGAAATAACTCTTTAACTGTAGCTGGAATCTAGTTTTCTCTGTAAACTAGATTAAGCTGAAATTGGCTTCCATTAAATAAGTAATGAACATCAAGACTTACTGACATGACCGTTAATATTTTGCTGAGGTAAAGCCAAAGTCTACATTTATTTTGAAGGGCACTAAATCTTCAGCTTCCCACATTAAGTTAGTAAATTTCACATATTAATTTTCTTAATTTATCTTATTACTACCAAGACTAACTAAAAAGAAAACATACAGCATAGTGAAATAAGGTATCGGGGTACTTCACAAACATTAGGCAACAGTGGAGTAAATAGATGATCTTTGCAAAACTAAGCACTGTTGCTTCCTGAGCTTGATGGCTATTATCTGTTACTAAAAATGCACTTCTTGATGTTCACTTTTCTGCAGCGCTGGTGACACGGTATTTCTCAGGTCACCAGGAACGCAGCCCGCATGCTGTGATGATCAGTAACACCTTGTGTATGCCAAGAGAAAGGCAATGGAACCTATGACCTTTGCTCATGGGGGAATCCAGACAGTGTATCAAGTAGAATAAAGAGTGTAATTCTTAAGTTAAAATGGATATTTAAAATTGTTCTGAAGTATGCCCATTACTCTCACTGTAAAGGGAGCTGAGAGTAGCTGGATTGTTTCATAAGGCACTGTTTCTGTAAGTAGAGATATGAAGAAGATGAATCCCCCTCTAGGTCTTCCTGTTATCAGTCTCTTGGTTTTTGTTTGATTCTGGAGATCTGACCAGCTGAACAAAGTTGTCCATCAGCTAGCTCAGCTAATATTGACCTGATATGGCTGGGCTAGGACACCAGCCAGTGTTCTGTATTGTTTTGTGTTCTACTGTTAAAATAAGAGTTCTCATGGATTTATATAGGGTTTAAAATTGACAGAAAAAAGTAATTAGAAAAGAAAATCTATTGGATGCCTTCTGAACCTTCTGCCTCCACCTAACAATGGGCAAATAAATGGTTTCTGATAAAAAAACCTGCAAACATTGGCACGCTAATATAAAAAAAATTCTCTCCCTCCTGTTTTTTAAAGAGAAACTAATTATTTATGGCCGACTTTTAACTGAATTATTTTATTCCTACAGCATGAAAATAGCAGAATAGAAGCCGCTGTGGCATAAAAATGTCTAGACTCCATTTTTATGAAAATAGAAAAGCTGTTTAGAACACTGAGAAAAAAAAAAAGAATGGGAAATCTGACGTGACACAATCTTAGCTCTTGAAGTAGCATTATGTTTTCATTGCAATGAAATTCTTAAAAATAAAAGGACTTTATGGTGATTTTACCTAGTTTATTTGCACACTATTATAGATGTCTGTTACTTCACTCACTTCCTTAGCTGTAGTTTCCACTGCTTATATACTATCTTATTACTAGGACCAAAACCTGCTTCTTTGCTTTTTTCCTTTCTCTATTTTCCCCAATGATGTAAAAAGAATATAGGGCATAAGTAATATAAATCAATTAGTTACAGAAGCTATGAAAAATATAGATAATGAATTTCATAGCAAGTCTTAGGCCTTGAAGAATCAAAACAACTGCGTAGCAATATGCAAAGGCATGAAAACAGGTCTGGTTGATAGCCTTCACAGAACGTGACATCTTGAGGTGGTGGAAATTTTACCAATTATTGTTGATAAGTCCATATTTCCTTTGGGAATATGGAGGTTTATAGCAATGTTAGTGAAGGATTATTATTGTCCAAGTTTCACCACTGTTCCCAAAATTGTACATACTGCAAAGGGTTATACGATAAACTGAGGGTGACCTGAGAGATCCTTCTGAAGAAGCATAGTTAGTAGGTAGGAGGGCTGCATTGCAGGCTTTACTTAAACTACTGATGTTTGAGTAAGCTGACTCATGACATCCTTTTACTCTCTGAAGTTGGTTACATTTTTTGAACACTGTCCAAAGCAGTTTTGAGAGGAACCCTTTTTATTCCTGGAAAAAGGAGTATGTTTTGCCCCACTAATCACATGCTTTGTGCTTTGTGGTTGATATAATCTTTCACACGTGTTTTTCCTTCTTTGTTATGTAAGATGCTCCTCTACAGAAGAAAAGATTTTGAAACCTGCGGAAGTGTGTGAGAATACAGTTTATTTCCCATCCTGCAAAATTTGTTTTGGAAAAGTCTAGGAGAAGGAGAAAGACGTTTGAAATGAGAAGCAACCTGAGGATAATAAAGAGTAATATGAATTGCTGAGATGTGGTGCTGAAGGGAGGGAATTACAAACTGTGGTGAAAGGAGACATGATGGCATGGGGTATTTGTCGGTGTGGTACAAGAAAAAATTATCTGGAAATCTTTTCTTGCTGAGAGTCCCAAAAATGGTTGTGAGAGAGACAGAGATTTTTAAGTCCTTTCCATCGAGAAGAAAGACTTTTAGATTTTAGATTTAGTCTCTTTTGAAGAAGACACTATGACACAGTTTTGATTTGTTTGTGTGAAAGTATGTAGATGATTCAAGTAAACTTGGTTGAGAAGACTAGAAAGAAAGATCATGAAAATCAGGAAACGGCTGAGGAAAAAACATAGGAATATTTGTAATACCTGTTTCAGATGTTACTCAGGGACTGGCTTTATCTTTTTTATTGTTAAAAGGTGATTAAAAGCATTCTATGCTCTCAAAATTCAGAGGAGCTATAGAAACAAAGGGACTGAGAATATGGCAGGAGGTGACTGTCTCTCACCAAATAGTCATCTTAGGAGGCCATGGCTCTTAATGTCATCAGACTAGGACTTTGAATAATAAAATATTCCAAGAGAAGAGAGAAAAAGTGTTGCAGACGATTACACAAACTAATATGGAATAAAAAGAAATGTACTAAAATAGCTATGGTTTAATAGGGCCAATCTACTGACTGACATGATTACTACAGAGGAGCTAAATAGTGTTTCTTATAAGATTAAAAGATATATGGACTATTCAATGCAATTATAAGCCAGCAAACCTAAAATAAAGGAAAATAAGCATTTGCCCCCATAACATGTAATTAAAAAACCCCCAAAGTTGTCACCACAATGTGTTGCGATTGCCAGAATACAAACTGAATGAAAAGGACATTAGGAAAATCTGTGGAATAAATCTTGGTCCCAGAAGTCTAATTGAAACATTCAGCTCAGGAACTCATAAACTTCTGATTTCCAGAAACTGAGTTAAGTGAGTCAAATGTGTATTTTCTACCTATATGGTTTCTGTTTATCTTTTTATGTGCATCTGCCACTGGCTACTATTAGAAACAAGATATTGGAGTAAACAGAAAATTTAGTCTTAGAAAACTCATTATATCTTAAACTCAAAAGTGATAAGCTACTTTTCTCAAAGCAAGAAACTTGCAAAAACAAAACCAGAAAACTCTTAGAGATCAAACAAGTGTTTTTTTACTCAACAAGAGGAGTTGAGTGAAAAACCATTGAGTTGAGTGTCCCTTTTCATAAGGATATTATAGTAAATGTTACTGACCTGCCAGGATATAATTTTCTTCCTTGTCTGTGTTTAGAAACATTAAAGGTAAAATAAGTAATCAGTTAAAATATATTCTATGGATTTATTCTCTGATGAGAAAAGAGAATGGATTGCTTTTGACTGTTAGAAAAATACCAGTCAAGCGAGATGGGCAGCAAAAAGTGACCATCTGTCACATGTTATTTTAGTGTTAGCCTCAGCCTCATAAAATGGGGCCCTCCCAACCCTCCTGTGGTAGTGTAAAGCTATTTCAATTCTATTCACACCCTCTGGGCATCAGTGTGATTTGGAAACCTAATAAAGTAAGTCATCAAAGAACAACCCATGTGTCCAGAATTTGTATTACTACACTATGGGGAGCCCAAGCAATGCTATCCTTTAAGCCACGTGTCTTCTAAAGCTTCACTTAATAACATAGAAATCAATGTGATTTTGGTGAAAAGCACCAAAAAAGACTAAGTAAGAAATATTACACAGGATGCTGACTTTGCACTAAAGTACTTTTTCCAGAGGAGCAGAAATGTACTGGAAAGCTCTGAGGGTCAGTTGTGCCATCTTCTTGAATCAGAGGAATCAGCCACTGTCCATTATTTCTGAATTCAAGAATGCAAAAATGAAACAGTGCTTTCTCTCCTCTGACCCACATTTAAAGTTATTTCTGGAAGGAGAAAAATGAAAACCCCCTGACTTTGCATTTTAGTGTGACAGTTAAAAGAGTCTTTGTCCATTATCTTCATAGGATACATTTGGAAAGCCTCTTAATAAGAAATTTGACTTGTCAAGAAAAGACCTGAAAAAATCCTGTGCTGCAGATGGTAGTTATTTCATGTTAACTCATAGACTTAGGCTTCCATGATTGCCATGGGAGCTAGTCATTTTAGCAAACTAAAATAATTATTTCCATCCTGAACTAGCAGTTTAATAAAGATTAGATGAACTACATGCTGAAGATGTTAATTTTCCTTCATCAGCTGTAATGGGAATGTATGATGACTAGCTGAGATGTAGCTGTGTGTACTCTAGACATGTAAGCATATATAAGATGAATCTTTCATGTATTGTTCTCCAACTTTCCATGCCCACCTCCTGGAGCAGATGAAATCTTGTGGAACTGCATAAGGACTTGACATGAAAGTCCCTTCTTGATCATGAACCCAGTCAATAATAGGTATAAAGATACATCTGGCAACAAAAGGAAGATGATTTTGGATGATCAGCACTCATTTTCTCTGATCAGTGAAATATTAAAAACTTTAACACTTGGGAGGCTCTTTCTCCTTCTGGAATGCTTCATCAGCCACAATTGCTATAAGTAAAAAGACTGGTCAGTTCTTTTAAGGTTCTTAATACCTAAGAGCCTCCACATCATTTCACTATGTGACAAGAGTCACTGGGTGACAAAGGGGTCCAGATTCATGGGCAGTTCACCTGTAACAGTGATGACAGACATATTAGTACATAGAAACAGTCCAGGTCTCAAATGATCCTTCAAATTAATTCCTTTAGAATTGAGCATGAGCATAAATCCAATTAATAGGTAAATAAACCTACAACATGCCCTTTAATTCAGTATTATTCTGAATTAGGCTTCAGAATATTGTTCCACTTTCATTACAAATTCAGTTTGTAAATCTTTAATGAAAACACATGCATTCTTCAGAATGACATTATTATACTTATGCTTTTTGAATACACTCATTTATATAAAAGATCTAATTCCCAAGGAAAGTGTCATAGCTCTTTCTTTCCATTTGTATGGTACACAAACATTTCTGAAGCAATATATTCACAATTCTCTTCATAAATATTAAAGACAAATATTGAGTGAAGCTAGAGCTGAGTCAGCATTTGTTAACTTTTGTTTGAACTCTCACAGACTGGCAGGTTTAACAGGGATTGGAGTAGGAGGTTGCATATCCAGATTTATAGGCTCTTTTCACTTATCTTTTCTTAAATTCTTTTGTCTTTGCATATAAATAAAATTATGTAGCCTCTTGGGACTTACAAAAGGCAGACAGAAAAAACCCTCCCAGTTCCTCAGCTTTCGACTACAAGAAAACCATGTGAGGGAACCTTAAGATAGTGCTGAGTTTAAGTGCTGATTCTAACTGGAGTTCATAATTTTGTATTCTTCTTTGATCTTACGTTCATTGAACCTAGAGATTATTAATATGTGGTCATAGGCAAGGTCAGGACCTTCTTGCTGAAGAGCTTCAGTGGTGCCAAGGTTTCTGTATTCTCTACAGAGGAAATCAAAGCAAGCATTTCAAAAGGTCTGGTTCATTACATACCTAAAACTTTAGGGCAAATTAAGTGTCTATATTAAGTGAATTGGATCCTATCTTTGAAGTTCAGCTCATTTAAAGACTTTGACAATACTGCTAAAGAAACTTCCTTGTTATTGAAATGCCACTTCTAAAGTCACTTCTAAAATAAGAAAAATTATTTTCATTGCCATGGGAGATTTAAAAATCACTAAAATGTCTTGTAGTATTTAAAATAATTATTGTGAAATACAAAAATATCAAAACCATTTTCTGAGAAAAAAAAAATTGTTTTCAAAATTACATAAATGATTCTTCAGTATGAATTTGGGAATCTTTTTTTTGTGTGAAAAATGTTTTCATCACTTTTCCAAAAGGTTTAAAGTTATTCATTCTGATCACCTAATTATCTGATGATTGGTGCTGATATTCAAAATAGGAAGAGTAGTTGAAGAAGAAAACACCATGAAAGTTTTCTCCCCAGATGAGGAAAAATTATGCTGCTAGTTTTGTTACTTGTAGTCAGAACCAAGACAATTTTTTGTAATTAAAAAAAAGAAAACTAGGAAACCTCTATGCCTGTGGTGTTCCTGTTGGTTTCATGCCAGAAAACTCACAGTGAGACAGGACAAAAAATGAAGCTCTGACTGAACCTTCTCTTCTAAGCATCATGATTCCTGAGACCATAAACTCTAAACATGTCATAATCAAAGCAGTTGACATACAATATATCCTGGGTATTTTATCCCTCTTTCTGTGGAGGCAGATTACCTGGAGCTGACAGAAAGCCTACTGAAGTCAATATGGATCTTTTAAATGACATCTATAGACTTGGAATGGGTTCTTACTTCAAACCATTTGTGGCTCAGAGGAAAGTGTTTGCACTTTATCATCACTAACATGTCACTAGTTTGAAAATGGCATTTGCTCAGAACTAGATCTTCTATGTCATAAGTTAGAAAATGTGTTTATATTTTGGAGGAAATTCACAGACTGTAAGAGAGAAAAAAATGTTTTGCCAGTAAATGGAATTTTTGCTTAAGGGAGGTTTTTTTGACTATTGAAATCAGTCTGGTGGAAGTGGACTAGCACAAGTGGAGCAGGAAATAGAATAAAATATACTATGGCATGTTCAAATTATGTTTGTGAAACTTAAAGCACTGTTTATTTCAACAGCATCAGTTTTGAGTGGCTGTGACTTCTGCAAGTCAGAAATGATCAATACTTTGTAGATAATAGCAATCCATTTTATTACAGTTAATAATACTTATCTATGCTGGTAGAGATAATATAGTTGTAACTAGAATAATTTACATATAAATGTTAGATAAATCCTGTATAATATGTCAGAGCGTAAGAGTGCAATAGAAGATTTTAGGACCCTGACAAGTGAGACTGCCACTGGCTTTGGAAGGCTGATCCGTGGGGTTTCAGCTTGGTCTCTTCTGTGGGAGAGAATGCTTTTCTATAACTCTTCAAGCAAGACAGTCAACCAACTGTGGCCCACTGGGTGCTTTAAAGACTCATGTGTTACACAAAAGATGTGCAAATTATAACACAGTCTTAAAATGGTCTCCAGGGTTTAATCATAATAGCAGTACAGGAAGCAACAGCCTCTGCTCTGTGTTTTCAAACCTCCTTAAATCTCTTTCTGTAGTCTGCAGCGTATGACCAACACAAAGTAATTTGTATGGCTACAGTGCCAACCAAAGTGAAGAGGAAACACTATTTATTATAGGTAGAATCCCTTCTACCACCTTTAGATGCTGCAAGCAGTCCTGGATAGATGCCCTTTAATATGACTAAATTCCTTATAATTTCAAATTTATGTGCTGTTTCTTAGATTAAAAACAAACAAACAAAACAAAACAAAACCAAGCAAACAAACAAACCCCAAACAGAAATTAGGTTATAGAGAGAAGTAGCTTGTGCCAAAGGTAAGAAAACTGTTCTAGTTTTTGTTCAGAGGAAGCTGAGAAAATTCCCTGTCTAAATTGAGGGATTAGAAATAGGTAGTTAATAATTCCAATTTTTGCAGCTTTTTTTTTAACCTTTCTGCATTTAATTGAGCTCTGTTGCTTTAGAAAGATATTTTAAAAATTCATTATAATCTAAAGTAGGCAGTTATATCTCTGTAATTGTATGAAATTGTGAGTGGGAGAACAAAAGCTTAATGTTGTTTTGGGGGAAGCAAGCCAAATGTAAATTTATCCCTGCAGCTGATTCCTCAAGGGCATTGGCACGTGCCACTGTGTATAGCAAAAGGAACATGACCCACCTAATGCATGCATGATCTCCATAATGGAAAAGAAAAAAGACTAAGGTCTAGTGAGGTCTAATAGAGGGCAGGGACCAGAATTTTGAGCAGATGGTATTCAGGGGCCCACCGGCCGCTTGAAAGCCAGGGAGTGGAGAGAATAGGCAGATAGTAATTAGCAGAAGGTGATAAAAAAAAGGGCAGCCAGGATCCCCCAAACATCTGTTTAAAAGAATAAAGAGCCTGGTCTGACCCTGAGCCTTAATGATCTTAAAGGATACAATTTAATTGCCTGTAAAAAAAAATGCGCACGCACCAAGCTGAGCTACAATGAATCCTGTTTTGAGAGCATTGCAGGAGTTCGAGTAATTATTAATTTGGTGTATTTGTTTTAGAAAGATTATATACAGCATTAAGTCAATAAATGAAGTAGTTATAATAAAGATGCCAACTGTCTTTTCTGGGAATCAGCAAGCTCTTAACAAAAATTTGAATTTCAGATAGCTCACAAATTAATATTACTTGCACTGCATTCTAAAACGGCTATTTTGACTTCTTGCAATGTATTTATATGGCTACATCTGGTTTTTTTCCTCTTTTTTTTCTTTTTTTTTCTTTTTCTTTTTTTTTTTGTGTGTGTTTTTTTCTTTTTTGTTTTACATAGAAAGAACCTGGATCTTTAGTTTGTTTATTTGAAGTATTTTGACCTCTGCAGATAGCTGCTAATTACAGCATCAAAGACCTGATTCCAGGTGTCATCATTTACTAGTGACCAGTTGCTTAAGAATTACTGCTGAACATGACTAAGGAAAGTGCTGATTCACAATGAGGTTTGTCCTGATTTTCTCTCCATTTCATTCTAGCAATAGTTGGATACCTAAGATGAACAAGGGGTCAGAAAGCATTGTTTACATAATAGTTAATGATTTGTTTTAGACAATCTTTGAAAATGTTGCTTGTAATAATTTAAAATGGTCTTTTTTTTTCTTTCCTTGCTGTTTCCCAGAATGAATAGCTTAATTCAAAGGTATTAAAAAAAATCCCAAAACAAAACAACACAGATTTCCCCTTTCCAAACCAATGCTAAGCAGCAGTGCATTGCAGTATAAAGCTAATGATTTTCTGGCAATATGTGCTTATGTATCAGTGTGAATGCATGTGTAAAAACTGATCGTATTGAATGTTTTAATTTGCATTCTGGAAACGGGGGTAAAAAGCACTTTGAGAAAAAAATCACAGGTGATCCTAAATTGGAGGGTGCTGTAAGCCTTAGAAAAGAGAAAAATAAGTCTAAAGAGACCTGAAAGAGATGAGAGACATGAGAAGAAAATAACAGGGTATGCCCTAAGGAGGTTGCAGTGTAGTATGGTTAGTAGATGCAGTGGAGGTGAAGTAATTAAATGTGCATAGTTAAGAGAGCTATCATATCAAACTATTTCCCTGCTCAGCATTATTGAAGTCAACTTAATAATGATAAAAATAAGTAAATTCTAAAACAAACATTTCAGAAGTCAGAAATGTATTCAGAAAATCTGCAATAGCATACGTGGAAATTATGGATTAGCAAGACAGCATTTTCAAGATTCCTTATTAAAGCATTGTGTTAAAAATATCATTTGCCCCTGCTTCAAAAATGAATGTATATTAAAGATTGCACTCAAAGCTTGCTTAAAGACTCTGGCATATCAAGTTTATTTATTTAATCTAAGCTTAGATTTAAACTCAGCTCACTTATAAGCACACCGTGAACCTGTCAGCATTGTGATCAGTTTACCATGGGTCATTCAAACACTTTTTATTGTTTAATTGTTACATTTGGAAAAAAACACTCAAGCAGTAAAATTCCAGCAGGTTGTAGAAATTCTAAATTGAAAGCCTAAATATATTAAGGAAATGACTGCCAATGTGACCATCTGCCTTGAAAAATCTGGACCTAAGCAGTTTCTTTAGGATTATACCTCTGAAATAGAAATAGATTCTTGGAGACACACTGATCTTAGCAAAAGTTAAAAAGAGGCCATGCTCTACAAGAGTCTTCTAAATTCAGAGTAGCATCAGAGAAGAATAGAAATGTAATTGTGATAATATTATTTTGCTCTGTGAGTCATTACTTTTGTAATAAGCTTTTACCACAATCAAAAGAAAATAAATGGGAAATTTAGCAATACAAAATGTTAATGAGCTGAAACCCAAGTTTTGTGTTGTCTTTTGTAAGGGTACATTCCATAGAGGATCATTTCCTTCCTTCATCTCATTCCAGCTTGGGAAGGAATTCTGCTTGGGAAACTGCAACACTAGACAAGAGGTGCTATGAAATGGTGTGAGCCACACATTGGTAAATAGGTGCAAGTCAGTCTGACAGACTTGGTAAAAGAACCCACATCAATATAATTTACACTTTCTTGTACTGTGCCCCTTGGCTGAGTTAACCATGGGCTGAAGTGACAAATATAACAGCATGGATTTGCACAGCAGTCAGTACAGGAGTGCATCTGCACAAAATGCAAATTGTTTCAAATTTACACAGTTCTTGTTTCTTTTAATTTGTTTTTTCTTTTGGGAAATTTTAGTCCTTTTAAAGGACTAGAAAAATAATTTTTTCTTTAGAAAAAGCAATTCTCATGTAATAACTTGGCTGAAAATCCAAGGCATAAAAAGAAATACTAGGAATGGTGAAACTTATTAAACTCGGGAATCTGACTACAATGTGTACATTGTACAAGGGCTGGAGGAGAAAACACACCAGCTCCTTTGTGTAAATCCTCTCTGAATTTTCTTCATATTTTATGAAACCTTTTTTCCTCCCTATTTTATTTTTTCCTACTGTTTCTAAGAATTATTACATATTTGGCTTGCAGTCCTTAAATATTCAGGGCTTATAAGCAGAAAAAGAAGATAAAAATGATTTGCAACTCTAATGATATTGCATTTATTTGTTCCTATTGCAGTACAAAAGTCTAAACATTTTTCATCACTTGAAAGAATTTACATAAAGATTCTGATTTCTCCGGGAATGTGGCTTTTCATGATGTGCTTGCATTCTTTGTGTGTGAGCCTCACAGGCATATTTTTCACATCCCAGGTGATGGAACTGCAGTCATAATTGTTATAAACTTTGTAGTACTTACATAATGATCAACATTTGTGGTGTAAAGCACCTGGAATATATTTTGATAGCTATAAGAATACTTCAAATGATGAATTGCAAAGCTTTGATTAAAAAACAAAACGTAAGAGCCCCTGATTTTAATTTTCCATAAGTATCCCCTGTATCACTTTGGCAGTGAACAGTTACTTTCAAGCCCTTTTCTAGTTGCAAAGCACTGGTAAAGGGCATTGATATGAATCTGCTTCAGAGTATTGTGAAACTCTTATTTGTGTAGAAATACATGTGAGAATGTGGACATTGCACAGTGTCAAAGGCATACATTCCTTTGTGGGTGCCACTTTAGCTATGGTTGAAAACAATCCTGTCATGAGGCTGTTCTGTGCCATCGTCAACTCAGTGTGTCAGTTGGAGGATGTGACCTGGGTTGGAGGGCATGGGGAGGGATGGGGAGAAGCGGAATTGCGCTGAGCTCCAGGGATGTATTGGCAGCAGATAGGACATGCCTGCCCTGCCACTAGGTGCCTGGGGGCTGCAGGGATCAGAGGAGCTGGGCTGAGGCAGGGATGGGGGCTGAGCCACAGGGAGAGGCATGCCTGAGAGTGGCTTGGCGGCAGTGGCAGTGGCTTGGCAGCCCTGGCTCTGCCACCCAGTGTGGATGAGGAAGAGAGGTGTGTTGTAGGTTCTGGGTGGACCACTTGGGGAAAACACTAAAGGCTGCTGGATGAGGTGGCTGGTAGCCAGGCAAGACCTGTGGGTCAGTGAGGGCCTTGCATGCTCCCAGGCTCTGCCCTGTGCCCCTACTGCTGCTGGCCCTCCTCTTTCCCCACCTACCTGCCTTTCTGTCTGCCCACCTGCTTGCCCACTTGCATACCCACCTGTCCACCTGCGTCTCCACCTTCCTGCCTGTCTGCTTACCCATCTTTGTGCTCTGCTGCCTGCCCACCTGCCTGCCCACCTCCAGCCTGTCCCTGGCTCCTGCCCAGTGGGCCGCAGGTGAGATCCCTCTCCACGGTAAATCAACTTTCAATTTACATAATCCTCGTCTGCCTTGGTGAATTAGACCCACCTAATACAATGAAGGTTGTCTCTTAGTGAATCAATTTAGTACCATTAGCTAATGACTAGTTAATGACCCCTCCTCCCCTGCCCTGACTTCACCCTTTCCCTGCTCTGCCACATGTGGCAGAGGAGCCCCGTGGTCAGAACACCCCCGGCAGGGTGGGCAGCATGGAACTGACTCATCAAAGATACCAATGCTAAACACAGGATGATGGGGATCAGGTACTCCTGCTTAGGTGAAACATCATCTGCTTAGAAAGTAGGTCACACATACTTTGCCTCCCTAAATTCATTAAAAATCATTTGGTCAAAGTCAAATGTGACAGCTAAGAGATGGAATGAGTATAAATCATGATAAAAAGAGCATCATCTGAGAGAGCAGCTACTGTAGCTCATGTGTAGCTGGGGCTTTTGGAGGATGTTTATGCTGCATTGTCTTCGTGCAGATGGAACCCAGTGTGAGCTGTGGAAACAGACAAGGGAGATGCTAACAGTAAGCATTATCAAAGATGCTTTTTACTCTGTAACTCTAGGACTGGGAGTAGTATAATACAGTTCTGATGTTGTTTTATACATATATGTTATAAACATATTTATACACAAAAGAACTTTATATTTAGCTAGATAGAAAGAATATATCTATATATATTAATGTAACAGATATGAATAGTTCTCAAAGAATGAGAAATATGTATTGGCATGAATTAGACCAGGAGAGACAATTCTTAGTTTGGGCATCAGTTATCCTTTCCTAGTGAGGGACCAAGATGCTCCAGCACTCCAAAATCCTGCTTAGGTGCGAGTTACTATTTTTGCATTTCAAATTAATTTAAATGCAGTTCCTGCTTTCTTGTTATATTCAGTACTTGGGCTTCTGTGTTTTCCTCATACCTGCTGATGACAGCATAATCCATCTTAAAGGAGGAAAAAAGTCACAGAAAAATGCCTGCACTCAGACTTGTTTGGAATGTCATTAGTCTTCAGAGGAAAATGCAAAATATGCCAGAGTGAACATAGAATTTTGATTAGTCCTTAGATAATCAGAGAAGAATCTAACCAACTTTAAGTGCTATAAACAGTATTAGGATGCAGACACTAGACACTGGAGATTAGCTTCAAGGGTTTTAGTAAACTAGGATCTTAAGAGTCCATTTATGTTTTCTACATGCTTATTTTACTCCACTTTTTTTTTTTTAATATGTTAAAAGCCATGCCATGCTGGATTGCAATACCTTTCAAGTAACCTACTGTACAGTACTTTGTATGCCTCTGTTCAGGAAACCTATCTATACAGATGCCCTTGGTAATGTACTTGTATGAGTCCTGTCATGTTTGGTTTATGGGGAAAAAGGAGAAAGAAAATAAAGCTACCACACCTGCACCTGGCAATCTGCAGAGAATGACTCAAGTCATGGTCCCATCATGGTTAAGTCTAGACTGGACATTCCTGACCACAAGCCTAGGCCAGGTGTGAGCACATGTCTGTACAGTGATGTATTTCTGTTGAGTCAGCCGGAGAGCCTGGTGTGGTATTTATGCTGGCTGATGCCATGGCTGCCCAAGATACCAGACTGAGTTACTCCCTAGCTCCAGCTCACTCTGTTGCTGTGTCACTGGGAGTCTGTACATGAGCACTGGACCCATGACTGCAGCAGATGTCTCCAGCTGGTGGGCAGCCAGTGGTGAGGAGGTCCTTGTGATCACTGTGCCAGAGCCCCACAACTCCATGCCTGTGTGCAGCTCTAGGGCAGACCTTTCATGTCCATAGTCAGCCCCATCTCTCAAAGTGCTCCCTGGAAGATGAACACAAGAAGCAAGCCTTTGCATCTGCCTTACACTGCTGTCCACAGCACACCCAGGCTGGCAGTTCTCCACATCTTTGATCCAAGCTCCAGGACCCAGCACTATGCCACATGAGTTCATGGTTGGCAAGACCTGTGAAAGTCCCTGTTTCCAGCAGGATCAGGTAATGAAACTGTATTTGAACAGACTCTGCTGGGAGAAGCATTGCCTCCTTTTCAGGGGAAGCACACCAGGACAGAGGATAAAAGCTGGGAGAAAGAGCAAGAGAAGAATCAGATATCCTGCTAGGCTTTTGTTCCTCTGCTCGTGAAGCAACACAATTAAGGCTGAAAAGCATGTGTTCCTGACTCCATGGGACACCTGCAGCCATAAGAAAAGCAATGTCTCTGTAAAGTGTCATTCTGAAAATATGGGAAGAGCACCAGTGAATGGGGAGTGTTGAGGTGAAAAGGTAATTTCATGGAGGTCTTTGCTGAGTGCATTTTGGAATGCAGCAGAACATCCTAAAATGCTCAATTTAGCATTGAGAAGAAGACAAGACTTTTTCATTTTGGAAGGTGACAGCTTCTGACATACGAGAAAGCTTCTGAAGTTCTCCACTTCTACCAACCGAGATTTGAGGTAGGAATGCTGGCATCTATGTTGTGAATTAGGAGGTAATATTCATCTCTTATAAGGTTCTTGGTTCATGGTACTTGTGGGTCACATGCACCAAGAAGTCACACACATCAATTACTCAGGTATTTCCTTAGTTTATGGGATGATCATCATATGTTCTGCCATTTCCCAGTTCTTACTTTACAAGGAGTGGTTCTCTGTTGTACTGATGGTCATTGTAATGATCAAAAAAAAATGCTTTACTGTTATTGTTCACTGCTTGATGACCCTACCTCTACAGATCTTGCCTTTTAGGTAATACTCTGCTTGAGACGGAAGTTCCTGGTTATGGGTGGTCTACACCTAACCATCAATGGCATTCTTTCCTTCTTGATGCACTTGCAAATGCAATTATTTGCCAGGAACTGAGCAGACAATTCTCTGGAAGAGATTCTGACAGATTATCTTTGAGTGTTATTCTTATGATATCTGTACATAGGTGCTGAAATACATTTTTAACCCACTGAAGGGAAGCAGAGGGAACTGATGGTCAAATTAAGTCTGATAGTGATTTCCACACCAGGATCCTGCTTTCTTACCTTATGTAAGCAATGAAGTATGCTTACATAATTATGTATGAAGCAATATGTGTGTGATCAAAAAAGTGACTGGAAGATGGAAGCAGAAAGCCAACACAGGTACAACTCGTTGCTGAAGATTATTCATCTTTCTCTGATCTGGCAGATAATTTTTGTTTCACTGTTGCTTGTGATTTTACTGATAAATATACTGCTGAGTTGCCAAAGCCTTCCTCAGGGCTCATCTCTGACCATCCAGGTCCCTGTGCATTCATTCCAACTCTGCCTGTCCTTGGCCACTCTCACCAGCACCTTTACTTTTTCATTAGGCTCCCAAAATAACCCCTCTATGAATGGAAGTAGAAACCTTTGAACAAATGAAACAATAGTGTATTTGGTTCAGACTAAAAAAAAAGATAATTTCATTTATGGAGAAGATATTATCATCCAGTCTGAGAACATAAATCTGTAGGTTTTTAGCAATGAAGATTAAACGGAGAAATACAGAAATTTAGTAAATAAAAAGTGGCAGAAAACCAACATACTTTTCAGGGTTCCTACTAGAAGGCAAAGTAAATTTTTTCATCCATCTCTGAAGTAATCTAATGACTGTTTAAAAGAACAGCAGAATGATGAGATGGTGTACAGAGGCAATGAATTTTTATAAATGTGAAAAATATCCTATAGCAAGAATTACTTTAAAGTTCTCTGATGTATTTCTGAGAGGTGCTTTAGAAAAATCATAAAATACAGTCCTTAATCTAGCATTTTAGAGGGTTTTGAAATTATGTTCTTGACAGTAGCCACTTTATATCTACTGGCTTATGAACAGACTGAACCTTTGCTAGATCAGGACTGAAGGCCATAGTTCTGCAAATGTTTATACATGAGTAGAAAGTAAGAACTGAGTCCTAAAAATCACAGTATGCTGTGGGTGAGGAAAAAATGTAGAGGAAAAACAGAGGAAAGTGAAATTTTTCAACCATAAATAATATAGTATCCTTCAAGACAACCCTTTCATAGAATTTATGTTTGAAATAAAATTTCTGTTTTCATAAATGAATGGCATTTTAGGATTATTACAATGGAAGAGGTAAATCTGCAGGCATTCAGCAACTCCAGAACATTATTGAAAGAATACTTTAATTAAAAACCTAGAGCATCCCCCACTTGCCTGCCCTTCTCCCGTCCTGAAAAGCACTCTCCTTGCTTTCGTGAGCACAAGCAAATCAACCCTGTTAGTACAAGGTAGCTCTTGTTTGAATTGTGTACCCTGGAGATGCATAATTAGTGCAAAGGAACTGTTCCTGGGGGGAGTTCAGATTCAGAGAAAGGAGAGAAATTAACGTGCCCTACATATGTGATCTGGATCCTGAGAAGAGGGTGAGATAAATTAAATATAAATCAGTTTTGTGAATTTGAACTTGATGCATAAAATTTGGGTCAAAAAGCTATTCATACAATACTTTTTATACATGAAATTTATTTATATGTGGTGGATAATTTCTTATGGATAGAAGGCTAATGACATTCAGTAAAGGTTCTGTTTACTTCCAAAGAGGTGCATTCACAGCAGTGTGTATAAATTCAAAGTACTGTCTGGAACTCCTCAGAATATTTAAGTCCATTAAATTAACCAGTAGCAAAAATGTATTTCAGACCACAGTGAGTTGAAACTCAAATTACCAGATTATTTTGGCAAATATCTACAATAACAAATTCAGAGGATCTGAAATCTTTAATTTTAGCTGAAGTACATTTTTTATTGGTAGGAATTATTTAATCCTTTTCAACCTTTACTTGTTTTAGATTTCTGCCATTTGTAGAGTGAGAAAAGAAATCTGAAATAAGAATTCATAACTTCATATAGAAAATGCTAAGAATAGAATAGAAATATATTGAAGGTAGACAAAAGCCAACCCATAAATGCCAATCTGCCTTTCTGTCCTTTGTGTGTTCCAAGCTCTTTGTTCTGATCCCTTGCTTTTTACACCTGGGTATGCCTTCAGTACCAATCTACCCCTCAATTCCTTTGGTTGCAATCAGTCTGTGTCATTTAAGTCACCAATTCAATAGGCCTGGATAATAATTTGAAAGAGGCCAGCACCTGATACTTACTTCCCAAGGAGATAGTTGCAGGCCGTGTTTAGAATTTCCTTCCCATCTTCCCTTAAAGCAGCCCTATTCCTGTCCTAGGGACATCTCCTAGACCAAACAGGACAGTCCTGCCTATGGCTCATCACATCAGTGACTTCTTACAGCCTCCCCTATAAAGTCAGAGGGGGTTTAATTACTTTAGCCTGAAAGAAAGGTTCTTAGGAACTCTCTGCCTCCTAGACGTGTGGATAGCTTCTAGTCTGGGTGCATTTCTGTAGTTTAGTCCCTGCAGTGTGTGTTGGACTCAGGGTAGCTGGCTGGCTAGGGTAAGCTCCTGGTGCAGTGACAAAGGCTGCATCCTGCAGCTGGAGTGAGCACCCAGGCAGTAGCCCTGCATGGAGCAATGTGCTGCCATGAGTATCTGTGCCATGGCAAGTCAGCTATTCCAAGAGAATTAGCATGAACATACTGACAGGAACTACAGTCGCAGCAATGATACTACCTGCATACCAGATTCATGGCAGTCAATTACACCTTACACCTTATATTTGTCTAGCAAGAATGTCCCACATGTCTTAAATGGCACAGCTGAAGCACCCATTTGGTAACCGGTTTTGCCTGATGCAGCCACTGTCTTAAGAATTACCAAATAAAAGTCATGGCCAACACAGATAGTGTGTACTGGTGTATAAATATATTTGTTGTGTAAGGAGTGGTGAGTATGGTGCAGTGCTGAAGGATCATGTTTTAGTCTGATTCATGACAACTGCACAAACTTGGCTCTGAAGGAAGGTATAAACCAAAAAGAAAGAGCAATGGCGGAGTGTATTCTGAGAAACAGATTTAGCACTGGAAACTGCCCTGTTGCTGCATTCTCATCTCTGGCTGTTCTTTCTCTGTGTTAAACATTTGCTCTGCTAAAAACAGTATTTTAATGTATGTCATTAATAGTGACTCAATTTTGTTTTAAAGGAAGTGTAGTGAGTAAAAGTCTCTGTGGTCAGATTCTAAGCATGCATAAGCATACATATACTTTTGTTCATTCCACTTTGGGACTGGCAAGTGTCTTCTCAAATACCCAGCAGCTGCTTGAATATTCCATGGCTAAAAGTTCAAGATGATGACCTTGTGGCTCTCAATACATTGACACACAAATGACATAGTTCAGACTCTGTCGAAAGTTAGAATACAAAACACACTAATTAGTATGCTACAGCATCAGGTTTTGCTATATTCTTCTTACCTACTTGTTGAAAGTTACAGGCTTTTGCTATTCCCTGCCACTGAGATTGGAATTTACCAAACTGATTTCCTTTATGTGAAACTGGCCATTTTTATTGCTGACTTTTATATGGAAGGACTGGGGAAGCTGGTGGTGTCTGAAGAGTTTTTGTAGCCCTCAAAACACTGGAAAATGTCTGCTTCACCCAGCTTACGGTCACACAATAAGCAGTCTCTAAGCATTTTGCCATGCTTAACATTTTGCTGCCATAGGCAACCACTTAATCTGCCTGCACAGGAGCTAGCCCTGAGGGGATGCAATATGTGTTGGAAAGGGTAGATTTATACTAAAACATTAGTTTTCAGGTCTGGTAGAAAAAATAGCTGTTCATTTGAGATTTCCTGCTTTATTCTCAGCTGCTCCAATAACTGAAGTGTTAAAGATTTCTACAATCAATGTTCCACATGGATTGCTTCTATAAGCAGATTTGTTTCCAGCTCAAAATCAGTACTGTATTTCTGCTTTAGGTTCTACCCTTTTATCGTATAAGCATCTTCTGTATAAACTAGACTTGAAAGGGACTCTTGTGAACCATGAGAAGACCAAAGTGAAAACCTATGACAGCCAGTTGGAAATGAATTCAGCTCTCATGGTTTGACTCTCCTTTTTGTTTACATTTGCATTAAGTAGCACAGCAGAAGGAGGCACTGTGCCCAGGCTAGAGGGGGAACCCCTCTCCTTTGGGAGGCAAAGTAGACACTGAGTCTCCATTTAAACCTCATTATGACATCAATTCATGTGAAAAAAGAAAAATCACAGGTTTGCGGTTAATGCCTGTAATAAGCCCTTTAGAAACAAGCTGCCTTGGCAACGTAATTTAATCCTTGCTACTTCCAGGTTTTTTTTATAATTACATTTTCCTCTGCCGTAAGAGACCAGGATCTGTTGTGAATCAGGTCACCCTGTAGCTGTTTTACTTGAATGAAGAACTCAATTCACACTGCTTCTTAGGGTCTGTTATGACTCCTCTAATTTAAGACTATTACCTGAAACAGACATATTTTATTTGGCTTTTTCCATGTTGACGGAATGTGAAAGCTTGCAAAATTATCTCCAAGTGCCTCCATAGAATAAGATTCATAAGGCTTATTGTGATAAGTGAGAGCAAAGCAACCATAAAACTTCTCAGGTTGTCTGTGCTCCACATGAGACATTTTGCTCTCAGTGGAATCAAGCATCCCACTCCTCTCACTGAGCGAAAGAAGAGTGCCTTGCTAAGGTTTTTTTGTGAAAGATAGATTTTCCAGGAAGGCCTGGTTCTCCCAGACGTATGTTAAACCAGCCATGAATGACCAGAACTACTGCATTCCCATGTTTTAAGAAGGGCCATGATTCTTGGAAAAATGAGTTTTCAGCTTCACAATGTTTTATATGTCCTATTCTCAGCCTAATTAATTATTGTTCTGACAGCTAATGAGCATGCAGAATGGACAGGAAAAGTGTTCACTGGCAAAGAACAAACTTGGTTTTGGGATTTGAAAAGAGCAGGCTGGATCTGTTAGTGAATACACTTCTCTCCCCTTCTCCACAGGTTGTGGGCTTGATTTTTAGCTCAAGCTGAGATACAGACATTACAAATGAATGAGAACAAGTGTGGTTTTAGGCCACCTTTGTGTTTTGTTGTATTTGCACTCTGGCTTGGTGGTGAGGTTGGCCTGAATTACAGCAACTCCAAGGCGAATCTAGTTTACACTTGGATTGCCAAAAGTTGTTCTGGCAGTTGAGAATAGTGACATCTGCCAAGGGTGCAAATGCAGCCCTCTGTGCTTTTTTCTGATCACGTTGCATGGTATAAGAGCATATGCCACATCAACTGCTACTACTGGCAGCAAAAGCAGTCACATTTTCCTTCCATCAGCAAGCCTTCAGTCTCCTAGGCCTCACTTGATGCATCTTTTACAATGAATGTAGTAATCACGAGTGTGCTGGCTTTGTCTCACTGAGAAAAGTTTCACATAAGTAGGACATTTCTAATGTTCAGACTTTTCAATCATGTATCCTATTATGATCAAATTATCAGAAAGAGACCATTAAAATATTGACAACTAAAAAATTATGCTCCTGTCTTGAATCTACAGATTTAGGAGTAATGTGAC
This sequence comes from Illadopsis cleaveri, assembly GCA_013399915.1. Taxonomy (NCBI): domain Eukaryota; kingdom Metazoa; phylum Chordata; class Aves; order Passeriformes; family Timaliidae; genus Illadopsis; species Illadopsis cleaveri. The sequence continues at coordinate 9,202 of VXBB01024195.1, read as the reverse complement.
CTGACTCCTATATCTCAGTAGAGGAAGTTGTTTGTATATATTAAAAGTACTTCAATGTAAAAAAGAAATTAAAATTTTTTCTTCAAAGAGTATTTTTTAAAATCTAATTCTCATTCTTAATTCTCCCCCAAAATCTGGGACTATACTTTTGCTTACCCATGCTTAGGTATTTGTGACTATCTGAGGGCTTGTTTTGATCATTCTGGAGAGTTAATGTATCTGAGCTCACAAATCCTGCTAACAAGCATGATTCAAGATTAGCATATGTGTTAATACAGTGATCTTTATTTTCTGAGTTTGGAGATTTAGCAGAACAAATTCATGTGCAACATGATGCAGATCTGTGAAACGGAGAAAGACATAAAGAATTTGTATCAGGACCCATCACTTTCCCTTCCAATACAAGAACTCAAGGTTATTACATTAAACTAGGAGGAAGCAAACTCTGAGTGAACAAATGGAAGTGGTTTTTCAGTGTCTAGCTAAGCTGTGGAAATCCTTGCCACATGATTTGGGTGTACTAAAAGCTTACAGAAGTTCAATAGGAGTCTGGTGCATTTCATCAGGAAAAAATAAAAGGAATTATTAAACACATATTATTAAACACATAAACATCAAGGCCATTGAGGCCTTGAGTAACTAAAGGCTTGAAGATTACTTAGGTCAAGGGTCATTTGTATTTTCTTGCGCTCTTCCTTAGGCATCTGATTTTGACCACTTTTACAGGCAGGATGTTGGATTACATGTGCTTTTGGGCTGATCCACTGTGGCTGCTCTATGTTTCAATATGTCATTTGTTGCCCTCAGATGCCTACAATATGTCTCTGGAATACCCTGCATTGATGTGTAAGTCACATGCAATCTTCAAAGGGCCAGCTTCTTCCCAGGGACTAGCCTAAGGTGACAAGCTGAGATTTTTAACTCTTAATTACCAAAAATTAGATGGAGTGAATTATTCCCTGCATGACATAAACATTTGCCAGAGAAAAGAATTTTTCTAGTTAAGGGAAACTTGGCCAAGAAAGAGATTGCATTCTCACTGTGTTCCTGAAATTCATTTGCACAAATAAATTACCTGGATAAAAATATATTTGAAGTTTGCTAACTATTTATAAGCAGATTTATATACTATCCAATCAACTCTAGACTTCTGTGAACTTTTGGATTTTGGGAGATATGAAGGAAATGTTGATGTGAATATTTTTGTCTATATCAAGACAATATCCATCAGTCAAAAATCATCATCTAGCATTGTGAAATTGCCTGAAGGAACTGCTTGGGTAGCCTTCTTTTATATATATATTTAATAGTCTTCAGACTGATATGCAGTTTTATATTAAATTACTAATTACGTATTATATACTGTAAGTTAGAAATTAAATGAGGCTACTAATACAAATGAGAAAAACCCCCTTCACTATTTTATTTCTTTGTGGGAATGCTTAATAAAAAGTTCACGTGACAGTGTAAAAGGGAAATATGGTGTCTTTGCATGGCTTGATTGTCATAATTGTATGATATTTAATAAGGAGCAGAGGAACACCCTAGATCCTAGAACATCTTAGAAAAATCTTTTTGATATACTTGGCTGACCCTTTCTTTTCTAAGAGATAGAGCAAGTAATGCTATTACTGTTTTCATGAAAGGTCTCATATGTTGAATGTTGACATATTAATGAGATTTAGATGTAGGTGGAAAGACTGCAGGCTTTGGAGGCAGCATGAAGTGTTATTTGCTTGTTAGTGTCTTTCTGTAGTCATTCAGCCTTAGAACTGATGCAGGGCAGGCCTGGAGTGGGGTAGGACATACTTTGGTACAGGTTTCTTGGTAGCAATCTGCTTTGCAACTGTTCCAGATGGTTTACAGCTCTTGCTCTAGCTCTTTGAGTTTGAGAAGAAGTTGGATTAACAGAGAGTATTCCACATAAAAATTGTGTAAGAAGCCTGTTAAGAATAGATGCCAGGAAAGACCTAAAAGTTAGGAAATGTGGGAAATAAGGTTGTCTTGCATATTTTTACTGCTCTTTCTCTGTGTGCACATTCTATCATCCTTAATTATAGGAACACATTATGTTTCACGAGATCCCAATCTCAGTCGCTGCTCACTTACTGAGCAGCTATTCAGTAGATTGTTTTCGTTCTTCAATGTCTGACCTCTCATTTATTTCACACATCTCAAAATCCCTTTTAGAGCTCCCTGTTTTGCTTATCAATGTGATATTGCTGTTTTCTAGACATCAATAAGTCTGCTTCCTTGTATTTGTGCAGAGAGAAGTGATGTTATTCTCATTTTCATGGAAAAAGACAATAACATCAGCATGGCAGCTGTATATGAGATGGTCAGTCCTAAATGCAGTGTGTGCTCTCCAGTTCTTACCCATAACTTTCTATTTCCCTTGAAGGGTGCATGACTCCTATGTGAAACATACCTATTCATTCCTTTGAAACAGGAAGCATAGTCCTTCTAGAAGAATCTGGGTGAGGTTGTTACCACTCAGTGCCAGTCATGTGCTATTGCTGGCTATAACTGTAGTTATAACTTAGTGGAATCCAGACATAAAACTTAGTAGTTTTATTAACATAAAATGAAATGTGGGCTTGACTTGGCTCCAAATACCCAGTTTCTCAGGGGAACAGGACTGTCCTCACCATGGACATCATTGTATGGTAGAAAGGGAAAAAGAATTGCACCTTGGCAGTGGATATTAGGGTCGACAAAGGGCTTGTTTTGTTCACCAAAGTATATGGACACATTGGAAAGGATTAATCTCTTCTAATTTATATGCATATAATCTTGTAACAGAACTTAGGTTACTTTTGAGCTAATCAGAAATATTACACATATTCTTAAAGAAAAACAAGGTAGATAGTAACAAGCCTTGAGACCTTGAGACCACTGAATAATGACCATGGGTCTAGTCAGGGAATTTTTATTTTAAAGGTCTGTGAGACACAATTATTCTTTCAAAGAAGATTTAGAGGGATGGAGTGTTGAATGCTTATACAACATTTTCTCTGTACACTGAGTTTAAAGCCAAACTCTTCTCAGATTTGCACAGTGATGGGATGGGACACAAAGGAATAGATTTTTTCCCAGCAGAGCCCTGAACTTTATCTCCTACATGATGCACTCCTGACCCTGGCATAAGTGTGTGGTAGTGAGGAAAAACTAGGAAACCCAGGTGTCATCACAAGGACCAGGAAAGAGGATGCATGCTTGGGACGTAGGTGTGCACGGTCTTTCTTGTTCCTACTCAATTTCTTTATTTCTCCTCATAGTTCCCTTGTCCAGCTAACTTCTTCCCTCCTCTGGATGCTCAATCAGATAATAAAAAAGTATCTTCTTCCCCTTCCCTGCTAGCCCATCTCAGCAATAAGACAGTCCACCAATTTCCAGTTTCTTTCTCTTGTATTAAGGTTTTTCATTACCTTATTTATCCTATTTGTTATCCTGCTTCCATGAGTTTTTTGGATTTATTTCCATGTTCCACTTTCTGAACTCATTTGATCCCAACATACTTCATTTTCCTGTTCATCATTTCCCTGTCCTACTCTCATGTTGTAGTCTCCATAATCTGCTTAGAGTATCAGTAGTGGCCAGGAATGACAGTAAAGAGGAGGAAAGGATGTTTCTTCTAGGCTGCTCTCACTGTTGAAACTTGTGAAAAAGGCAGATTTTCCTGTAAATGGGAGAAGAAACAATTTGTGACTTGCCTCACCAAATTACAAACATGAACCACCTTCAGCTATTCAAAGACAGTTTAGCAAAAGTTTTAACACAGGAAAAATTTATATATTTTTCTATTTTAAAAAATATTTAATGTATTCATGATTTTTTTTTTTTACTGAAATGAACAAGGAAAATTTCCAACAGGGAAAATTTCATCAGGGAAAATTTCCAACTCAGTGGTCAAAAACTGGCAAAATTATAATTAACTTGAGATATGGTCTTACAATGGAGCATGTCAAGTGACATTAAATCTAGAGTTATCAGGGTTTAATGGGAAATACCATGATCTCTTTAATGCACTATTTATGTCACTCTGTAGAATACCAGTCTCTTGAATCTCGTGCATTTGTAGCATGAGTGGCATTGATCATGAATGAAAGAGCTCCATTCCTCATTCTGACGCACAGAGGGAGAAACATAGTAAAGCACAGGAGCAGCTGAAAATGTGCCAGGCAGTAACTGGAAACAAAACAGCCCATAATCCTGCCACAATAACTTCTAGTTCAAATTTTTGGCAGTTCTGATTGTCCTTTCTTACTGCTCCTTCAAACCCAAGGGAAATTAAAACTGTTCATAAATGCTTCATAATGAAGACATCCAATTTGTTGTTGTTGTCATTTGTTGTTATTGTTGTTGTTGTTGTTTTTTGTCTGGCAGTATGCTTCAAGACCTAGGTTTGGTACTACTCTAATTTTCAGATTAAATTAATGAGAGACAACTTTTCAAGCTTGGAAGAAATTTTCCCTTAGAAGTTTATTACATGATTTTCCCCTGTAGAGCATTTAAATTTTCTTATAGTGAAGTTGGTGTTCCCATTGATAACACAGTAAGCTTTATTTTTAAAATAAACTTTCCAGATGAAAACTGCAGCCCCATCAAGGCCTTCTGTTTTTCCCAAATTCCAGTTTGAACATCAATGAGTACACATCATTGCTAATCCTCAAGGTCTTGTTCATAAGCAAAAAAAGACCTGTTATTCTCCTCCATTGTTGTTGCTGTCTTCTGAAGGCTACAATGGAAATATTTTAAGACTTTGGGAACATGAAAGAATGATGCCGTTTTTTTTTAACATTTTTCCCAGGTAGCATGAACCATCTAATAGAACAGTCAACTAATTCCTTAAAGCTGATTTGAAGACATTAGTTAGTATATGACACACTGATCAAATTGCACAGCACTTAGTGGACAGTAATGTATCTGAGCAAAACAGTAATGATTTTGTATCTAGTGCTTTTGGAAATAGCTTAATCAAATTAGAATTTTAAGTAAAAAGAATGTTAAGGTATTTATTTCAGAAAGGATTAAAAAACCTATTAAAAATGATCACTCTTGCTATCTTCCTTTGGATAAGATTTCCTACGATTTAAATTTAAACTAAGCTCTAGACAAATACCCTGCTGAAAGGCCTAGGACATGTCCTGTTTACTTTTAAGTAAAGAGATGCATGTTCAGTTTACCTCCTGAACAGTGCACAGTTTCCCTGTAATAACTTTGCAACAGCTCAGTACCTTATTGAACCAAGGAAAGAAAGTGGCAGTGTTCTGTTACATGAGAGTGATGTTTCTCTGAAGTTTGTGCTGCTCCTGTGTTTCGATTAGATGATTACTATATTTTTTTAATATGGGGCCAAGTGTTTTGTAAAAGGGCTTGTGCATTTTCACAGTTGTATTTATGCATGGCAAGAGCTCCCAGCTCGCTAACATACTGTTTTGCATGCTTAGATACTAAGTATGTGAATGTGGTTGCAACAGTTGTGAACATAGCTTTTAGCATAGATAAATGTCTCATAAGTTACATGGCCTTAAGGAAAAAAAGTATTTCACTTTTTTACTTTGATAGTTTATTAAATAGCATTTAATATGATTTAACATAATCTTAATATGAATAAAATTCACTTTATCATCTTCTAATAAACATTTCAGAGGCCTGGTTTCTTTCCACCCCGAAGTGTGAAGAGCTAAGAAGTTCTTTAGCCATGGTAGATTTTATCTGTGGCAATCTTGTATTCTTTGCCTGCTCTTTCACACAGAATACACCAGATGGCAATTTCATTAATCCCAAATCAGTTATGTGTAGCTGGTCTTCTCCCTTCTTGCTCTTCTTGTGCTGATGTGTGGAAAGCAAAAGAAACAAGTATCACTGTAGCAATTTTCATGAACTGCTCATTCTTACTTTTGATTGGTGTGTCCAGTATGAAGAACCCAGACCTGAAAGACAAGAAGTATTTTTTTTTTAATTCCTCCCGCATCTAGAGTTGGAGTTCCCCTTTTAATGTCTTCCAAGAATAATGCAACATTATGCTCTCCCTAGCTCGGATTTAATTTCCTGCAAAAACAAGTAAATTCATGCTAGCACAAAATACTGATCTCATATAAAGATGACTTCATAGTACCCAAACCACAGCCACGTCTTTTGGATTTAGAAGTTTTTCTAGATGGTACAAATGCATGGAATTTTGTAAGGCAAGTAATGAGGGTGTTGAAAATGATGTCTTTAATACTGTCTTAAAAATGTCTATTTAACTTCATGGTTACCCCATTTAAACTGCTAGCTGCTAGTGGCAATGCAGTCGGCAAACACAAACTGGTGCAATAATTACAGAGTATTTAGCCATGGTGTGCGTAGGGATATAACAAAGTCCATTGCCACTAAGCAACCCCTTACTTAAGTGAGAGAAATTCTCTTGATACATGAGGTTAATACATTGTGTTTGACAGTTTTCAGCGTGGGGTCGGCGTCTAAGTAATGCGGCTATTGTGGATGAGGCTAAAATGACATCTCCCTGTCACTCAGCCTCTGCTGTGTCGTGGACTTTGCTAAGATGTGCAACTCTTTTCTTTGAGTGCTTTGCTCTGCAGTGCTTTAACAAAAGGCTTCTGTGAAATTCTCTCTCTCCTGCTGACCTGTGATAAATTCCATGTGTCAAAAGTTGCAAAGGCAAAGAGGATAGCTGCAAGTGTACAGCATCAAATAATTATTTTCCTGTGCAAATGAAAATTGCAGTTTTTTTGAATCTGAAATCAACAGGAGTGGCAAGACATCTGGCAAAATGCTTTATAGCAGTTTGACCTTAATAAAAATGTTTCAATTTGATTGTAAAAGAAGTTAATTGGTTATATTGATTAATGTGCAGCCTTCATTATGTACAATTTCTGAGTACCTCCTAGTTCCAAAGGGTATCTTTTTCAGTGGTGAAACTTCCTGCTTTTTTTTTCAAAGCTCAACTAATCATCAAGAAAAAGCTCCCTGCTCTGTGAAGTAAGGTTTACAAGAAAGGGTTACCTTTGGGGGAGTGATTTAGCTGATTCAGCAGAGATAGTGGACTTCAACAGAGGAAAATTGCCTAATCCTTCTCTTTTCATTTAACTGCAGAATTTTAGTATGAGACCAGAAGAAACCAAAGAGAAAAGGACAGAATATTGATAAGTTTCCAGATATGATAGCAATGAAGACTATAAATCTTTTGACAGAGAAATGTTTACAATGCAAAATGATGAGAAATGTTTATTTTATATTTATTGCTGAATTGTACTCACTGTAGAGAAAATTGTTGATGCTTTTTCTCTTTTTTGTGCCTTCTTGGAATAGACTGATATGCAACTACTGCATCCTAAGCTATTGCTTATTTGTCATCTACAACTTGATGCATGAGCAACTTATAATGACAATAGGAAGATGATTAAGCATTTTTTTACCAGCTAGAATGTGATCATTCTTCCTAATTATCCCCTTACACTTCCAAACTGGCTTCCATAAGACAAATAGACATTTGTACATGATGCAATAGATTTTGAAGTGACTGGGACATACTTCACTTATCTCGATGATAGATTTCCCCCTGCTTATGAGTTTTATCACTTTCAACATATTTGTTCTCCAGTGGAATGAAAAGTTTATGTAAGAATACTGAGAATAGTCCTGAGTTTAGTTGTACAAAACCACAGGATAATTTTGTTAACTGTGTATGAATTTATAGCTGAAGTTCTTGGCCTGTCTTAATTACATAACATTCATACAATGATGGAAATAAAAGTCTTAATAAAATAAGTCTGACTGAGAGAGACACTAAATATTCAGGAAATATTTCTCATATTAAGATGCTTAAGCACAGATGTACAAAATATTTACTTCCCTTTAGAATCCATGATATGTGTCAGATTTAGCTCACAAATTAGGAGACATGAGGTAGTATGTGCACATTCACCTCCTTCCAATGTGCGAGGTGCCTCCACCTTGTTGTAACCATAATCAGTGGGTATCAGCAATGTCCCTCGGCTGCAGGAATATCATGAAATATCATGTGAGATGATCTATGGTATCACAAGTAGACTCTAGATGACAATCTGGAGGATCTCAGTCCTTCAGGTAGAAAGTGGAATATTGCCAGTACCTTAAAACTCCAGGGAATCTCAAATGTGTTAGATGATTTTGTTCAGCCAACTGAACCAAGTCCCTAGCTGGGGACTAGGGGCCCCTAGAGGAGCTCAGAGAGTTATTCAGCTGACCAAACATTAGTATCAAGTTTAAAGCCCAAATTTAAGCTAATGGCTATCTAGTTGTAAGATGTCATTTTTTTCTATGTGAAAAAAATGCACTTGATACCACATTTCTTTTTGTTTGTTGAGGTTTAGGAATGGTTTTCCCGAATTTAGTGGTCCCACTTAAACCATGTGCCCCCCCCTCACTGTTCTCCTTCCTCTATGTCTCCCCATGGGGTTCGATGGAGAGGAGAATTGGAGATAGAAAAGATGAATAAAGATCATAGGCTGAGATAAGAACCATTTACTGGAACCCACAATGAGATAAGAAAATGACCAGTAAAAGCAACAATACTAATGACAGAAGGTACAAGAAGGGGGCAAGTAATTCACACTGAATGCTTTGCCAGCCCCAGGGGACACCTCTCTGGAAGAGACTCCTTTTCCCTGCCCGAAAATGGTATCAGGTGGTGTGGGTACCTACTCCTGCCTACTACAAAAATTAACCCTGTCATGGCCAGAACCAGAACACGATTCTACTAGCACATGGGAATTTTTTCAGCTGCAATAAACAGTCATTCCTGTTACAAGTAATTGAGATGAAGACAGTGAATAATTGAGTTCTCCAGAATTCTCAAAACAGTCACTTGGGTTGTTCACAGACTTGTCCAGGTGGCTTTTGAATATTTCCAAGGATGGAGAGTCAACAACCTATCTAGTTAATCTGTTTCAGTTTTTGACCTCCTTGACAGTAAAAAATATTTTTCTGATGTTAAAGTAGAATTTTCTGTATATCAATGTCCATCCATTGCCTCTAGCCCTTTGACAGTACCACTAACAAGAGTCTGACTGCATCGTCTCCCCTGTCTCCCATGAAGTTTTATATACAAACAGATAAAATTATCCTGAGCCTTGTTTTCTCTAGGATGAAAAATTCCATCTCTCTCAGCATCTTCTCATATATCAGATGATCTAATCCCTTAATCATCTTGTTA
>VXBB01024193.1:0-32626 GCA_013399915.1 Illadopsis cleaveri | reverse complement strand
AAAACTCCCCAGCAAAACATTGTTGGAATACAACCTAACACAACATTGGTCAGGGTGTTGGTAGAAGTCCAGTTAAATCCTCCTGGAGTAACAGATGTGGTTCTGTTGGAGCAGGGATGATCCTGTAGAAGGGTGAAGGTTTCCCCTGAAGGTCCAGTGGTGGTGAGATGGGTCCAGTCTTCCTCTGGGAATCCAGTGCAAACAGGCTGTGCTGCTGTTCTGGATCTCAGGTTTTACCCGGGTAGGAATGCTGGGCTCCTCCCCCTGGGTGGAGCATCTCCCCATGGGATGATGGAATTGTATCAGCCATGCAGTGAGCCTGGATGGCCCATGAACAGCAGATGTCCCCTGGAGGGAGGATGGGTCCTGGAAGAGATAAAGAACCCTGCCCCAGCTGGTTTTAAGAGCTGGTAACAGAATACAGACTTATGGTTACATCTTGCATTGCAACCCCAGAGAAATGGGTCCAAGATGAGGCCAGTTAGGGTTATTTAGGCTTTTTAGCACTCTCAGGACCCTGATGTCTACCCTTTAAAGCAGCCAATTTACAGAGCAGCAGAATCTGCTCCATATTGAACAGTTATACCCAACCTCCTCAAATGTCTTCCTGTAACACAAAGGCTCTTAAATCAGTTATACCCACATCTTATCTACATAATTTCTGGCATTAGGAAAAAAAATAGTAAAAAGCAGTATAAACTGGGAAAATGTGAATGTGAACAGGTATCGTCCTTCAGATGGGACATGGTCATTAACAAGTGAAACACATTGTAGGGATATCTGATTTCAATTTTTCAGTGAGTAGAGCTGTTTGGAAAGCTAATTTACCCGTAATTTGGGAGAAAGAAGAGACACAGCAGGCTTCCAATATTTGAGTTAGCTTTGAATGACTTTGTTCAGTGTACCTCCCTTTCGTTTAAAGGTAAATGCTAAGAAATGGGAACATAATATTACAAAATTCAGCAGACAGGTTTTTTTTGCTTCTGCTGTTTTAATTTTGCTCACTAGGACTGTATTTGATTCCTTCTGAGGTACATTTGATAAATGTACAAGTTAAAGGTACAAGAATAAGATGATAAGGAAATTTTGATATTTGAAGAAAAAATCTGTATTCTCCGTAAGAATGTTTAGAATAGGGAAATGGCTCCTTGGACATGGAACAAACCAACTGATATTGTTCATTTCATTCAAGATCCCTTCTGTCCCAAACTATTTTATGATTTGATCTGTGTACATGTACACAGTCATGTATATTAACCTTCTACAAAATGAAAACACAGCAGTGATTGATAAGGTGGGATAGAAATTATAGGAATTTGATTTATTGTTTGTATCCATGAATTCCTCTCTTCCTCTGAAATAAATGTTCTTAGTACAGATTCTGGTAAATGCTCTAAAATCTTTTCACTCAGTGAATGGAAGCTATTTTTAAAAATTTAAGGAATATTAATGAGAAAATTGAGACCCTTGCTGTATCTCCTGAGAAAGTCAAGACAAGAACTGAAGTAAAGCCTGAGATATGTGAATGAGGGAGAGGGTAATGAAGTCTTGTTGTGTTTGCAGAAGTAAAAAGCAAATGGGATCCATAGCCACTGGATACATAATAGGAAAATAGTGGAATTGTGAACTGTTAGGGGAAACAGAAATTTCCAGTGAGTAGGCACAGCATCTCAAAATGAAGTTCTCTATAGAAACAATCACCAGCTTGAATTTTCTGTGTTCAATACACAGAGTGGCTGTTTTGCAGTCTACTGTGCAAAAAGTGAAAGCTGATGATCCATACCATCCCTGAATTGCAAATAGGAGGGTTGTTAGAAAGACAGAAAATGCTGCCACTTAAAATAATATCTACAGTCTGAGTTGTTTCTTTTTTTTTCCCAGCAAAATTGTAAAGAATTCAAAATTATCCCCCAGAGGTACTGGGTAATGGACAGAAATGTTCACAAAAGAAAAAAAAAGTGGAAAATGCTCTGGGGTTTTGCTTATTTCAAACTTTTGTACTTCACAGTAATCTTGAAAATACCAACCATTTCAATTAACTGTGGTGATTATATCATTGACTGAATGCATCCAGTCAAATATGCTTAAACTTAAAAGTAGCAGGAGGAGTTCTAGAAATTAAGTATGGAAAATACAAATATTTCAAAACAAGATATGAACTATGTAAAAAAATTAAGGACCAACAGAAATATAATCCAGATTTATCTGGAAAGAAGTTGTCCAAAATTTGAAAAAAGATGGAAAATTTGTTGCCTTTGATTTTAAGTGTCCCATGTACCATTAACTTGGAAGAGCAGACTGGCTGTTGTGAATATAAAGCAATGAAGACATCACCTCTAGCACCAAAATACAATTGTGGTGTTGATTAGGGCTCTTGAGTACTATTTCACAAAACCCAGTGTCCTCGAGTCACTGATTGCAGGAAGAAGAATCAATGCACCAGTTTCTCTACAATACTTGCTTGGCAACCTCAGGGAAACTGTTGGTATCTGCATCTAGACAGGAAAAATATTTCAAAATTTGCAGTCAGCTTCTGAGACAAAACAAAAGGACTCCATTAATCTTTTCTAAGCACTTTCAGATTGGTCTGATTAAAATTTCAGCCAAGACAATCAATTGAAATTCCAAAGATGCTCCACAATTATGGAGAGTCCTTGTGAGAGCAAACTGACGCTTGTGTTACACTTGCAAATCACATCTGGAACCAAACATACTGTGTTTTATTTTATGCACAAATATCCTATAAAGACTCAATTCTAAGTTTCACTTGAGAAAAAGTCACAGGTGCCTTCATCTTCTCTTTAACAGCCTTTGCTTCCTTAGAACTAAGATTTTAGGACTTCATGCCAGGCATAAATTTCTCTAGTATGTTATTTGCACAGACTTTGTGGTACCTCCTAAATCAGACAAATCAATTTTATTGAGGACCAGATCACCTCGTTTTGATGAAGAATCCCTTTATTTTTCGCCTGCACCTTCTCCTCAACGGAATTTACAGGATCAAGGCCTGATGCAGCAGCATCTCTGAAAGGGCAAACTGTGACTTTCCTTTCTCATCTCACATTTCTTCCTACGGCAGTGTGAGGCCACTTCTCCAATGGGGCATGGGGACAACTTCCCAGGGTGCAGGAAAAGGGACTTGAAAGGCATTACACAAGTGCAGTGCCTCCAAATAGACACCTACATCTATTCCTGCTGCACAATAGGCACCAGCAGGGCTTTGCCAGGCTGTTTGTCACCACATGGAATTGCAGCCCTCCTGGAACTCCTGACATTATCACAAATGGATCAAGAGGCAGCGCGGTTAAAAATAAAGTCCCTGTTTTCTTCTGTGTCAAACCATGACGTTGCTGCCCAGCGCCTCTCATTCTTTGTGTAGAATAATTGTATACAAAGAAGAGAAACACATATATTACTTTAGCCTCACCTATTCTTTTAACAGTATCTTAAGTACTGTAGTTCCATACTCGTCATCTTTGGCATTTATTCATTCATTTCTGTTCACTCACAAGGCTGAGCCATAGTCAAAACCCCCCACATTTCTCTGTTCTGGTGTTGCTTTTTTTTCATAAAAGCTTTCTAAAGGTTTTTTATAGAGGCCACTGTGCAGGATTTATATCTCAGAGGACAGTTTTATAGACATATAGGATTTTTACCCCAGAAAACAGAAAGCCAGAATGGATTTTTTTTCCATGAGAACTGTGTACCAGGAAGAGAGGATATGGAGGAAGCTGAGGATGGGAAGGGCTTTGGACAAAATTTTAAACTGAGAATTTTAAAACTGAGAGGAAAACTTCTAAATGGGTGGTTTGAGCAACACCTTGACTGGAGGATGGGTGGAAAAGTATATTTCCAATAGCAGAAGAAAACAAAGGTGTGGAGATCACTCACCCAGGCTGACCAAAGAAAGCACAGGAGGAACCAAGAGCAGGGAGTTGTAAAGTACAATACCAGAAAAAGCTACAGAGCCTGTGGCCAGTGAACCCCTTAAAACTTTAATGAAAGCAACCTGACTGATCTGTTTATTCATATAGTGTGCTTTCTATAATTTCAGTTTTCTCAGAGACATCAGCAGGAATATGGAAACCAGCAGAAATGACAGACAGCTGACCCAGAAAATAAAACCCCACAACTATTTTCAGCTTTCTTATACAACACACTGCATCCAAAACAAAGGCTTCATTAAAAAGCTGCTCGTGATCTTTTCATAGAATCACAAGAAGACGCACACCCCAAACATTTTTGGAAGAGATGCATAGACTGTGTTCAGCTGTCAAAAGTGCTTTAGGTTCTCTGAGTGCAGAGGGCATTTCAGTCCAACATGGGAGGGACCACAGGCACCAGGCACTCCTCTCTCAGACACGTCATCAGACATTTTACCAGTGCTTTAGTGAAGAATTCTGATCAATAGAGTGTATTGCCCACAGCACAATGGAGAAGCCACATTTTGCTCCCTAACAGCTGAATTTCCCAGGGACTATTGATAGCACAAACATCTCTGCCCATGCAGACAGGACACAGCTGGGTAATCCCACTGCTCCCTCACCCTGGACAGCGTGCAGGGCTAAAACATCACTGAGCATGGCACCCAGGAGCCCTGTGCTCCCAAAAAAACCAGAGGACACTAGCTAGACTCCCAGGCCTAGAAATATCTTCAGCAGTCAGGGCCACAGGAGAGTGGTTTTCTGAGGGATGCAGATGTGGAACACTTCCCCTTCCCCTTTCCTGCCAAACCCATCCACAGCAAGGCTGTGTGGGCAGGGGAGAAATCATAGAATCACAGAAAGGTTTAGGTTGGAAGGAACCTGAAAGATCATCTTGTTCTACCCCCTGCCATGGGCAGGGACACCTTCCACTATCCCAAGTTGCTCAGAGTCCTGTCCAACCTGGCCTTGGACACTTCCAGGGATGGAGCAGTCACAGCCTCTCTGAGCAGCCTGTTCCAGGGCCTCACCACCCTCACAGTCAAGAATTTCTTCCCAATATCCAATGTAAACCTGGCATATTTCACTTTGTACCCATTTCCCTTTGTTCTGTCACTATAGTTCCTGAAAAAAGGTTCCTCTCCGGCTTCCTTGTAGTCCTCCCAAAAGAGAGGCTGGGAAAAACCTGTGGTCATGGTGAACAGAAACCTTATGGGGTTAAAGAAGAAGCCCAAAGCTCTGCAGTTTGGGATGGAGTAACCCTGTGCATCAGTACCGAATGAGGAGGAACTGGCTCTGCAGCAGCTGAAATGTATTTGTCATGGTGGACACCGGTGTGGCCTCAATCCAAATGAAACAAGCCATGTGCCTGGCTGCATAGGAGGAGCAAGGTCAGGGGATCAAAGGAACTTGTGAATCTCCTTTTCTTCAGCAGTGGTCAGACCACACCTGAATTTACTGTGTTGAGCTTGGGGCATCCCAGCTCAAAAGGAGAAAAAGTAGGGGGCCCAGTGGAGGACAAAAGGATGGTCCAGGGCCTACATCAGCTGAGGGAACTAAGCTTGTTTAAATTGATGATGGGAGGAGCTGGGATCATACAGTAGATCACAGAACCACAGAATATGTTGAGCTGGAAAGGATCCACAAAGATCATGGGGTCCTGGCCCTGCACAGCACCATCCCCAAGAGTCACACCCTGTGCCCGAGAGCTTTGTCCTAACACTCGTTGAACTCTTGTCACCCAACAACTGCTTGATGAGCATTTTGACAAAGATAACACAGCCAAAATCTCTCCAGGAGAGCAGGGCAATACTGAGACAGGTCACCCAGAAGAACCACAGATTCTTCATCAGGGCTTGGATGGGCAAAGCCACAGCTGCCCTGACTCAGTGGTGGAGATCATTCTGCTCTGCAGGGGCAGGAGCCTGGACCAGGTGATCTCCAGAGGTGCCTTCCAGGAAACACTTCAACAGTTCTGTGGTTCACTTTCATCTTCTATGGGCCAAGTTAAAGGAAAAATTAATATCACATAGTGTGGTTATTCTCTGGACAAAGCAAGTCACATTTCAGAGACATGGCCCTGTGTTTTGGCAACACTTGGAAAGAGTGAGATTCCATTAAGGAAAAAAGGCTTTTTGGAGGAGAAACAGTGTGAACAAGAGACTAGGAAAGGTTCCTGTCACTGAGGACAGGTCTCCTGAGGAAGGGCAAGCTCTAGAAGACAGATCTCTGGGACACTTGTGAAAGATCTGAAGAGAGCAGAGGTCTCAAACTGAAAAGACAGGAAAAGACTCTGGAAGTTTTGAATCTGGTGAAGCCAAAGGCCTTTACTCACTAGAAAAGCAATGAAGAAGAGACAGTTTAGCAGATTAACAGAACCAATTCCACAAGATGAAAGTTAATAAATGCAGGATTTGATTTCAGGATTTCTGTAAGACTCCCAGTGGTATGGTTTGTTGGAGAAGAACGTAAATTATTGTGAAGAGGTAAGTCTCAGGAAATATGACTGCAGTAAACGCTCATGCAAATGGCTTGGAAAACAAGGACCTGGAAAAGAGCACAAACACCCCTGATTGTCTTGTTCAGAGCTTTCTGTGAACTGCTTCCTTCTGGTGGTCTGCTAACAGTTGGATTAACTATAACAAATTTTGCTGGGAAATCAGTTTGGAATGGAATTTTGGGAAAAAGAGAGTCTTTCCTTTCTAGTCTGGGCATGAGTCTTGTGTGGAAAAGTTGTTCCTTTTGGCACATCTAGTTTGGCAGACAGGAAGAAAAAATGAGGCAGAAAACTCCTCTATGGCCATCACTGAAACTTTTTGCATTCCTTTGGTTGCCCTGTATTTCCCTAGAGCTCCGCTGGGTACACCTGGACTCCTTTTCTGAAGGAAGAAAATGTTCAAAATGAGAAAATATTTCCCTTTTAGTTCTACTGTTTTCTCTGTTCCCACCTTACCAAGGAGATGACAAATGTAACTCAAAAGCTGTGGATGTCATAAAATGCAAAAAATGTTGAAATATGCATCATGATGTACATGCACAGGCAGAACCTTCTTTTCTGAGCCAGGCTATCCAAGATCATCCCATGGATATGCAAACACACTGCAGGAAAAAGCCTAAAAGGAAGGCAGTGGGTTCCATATTCACTCCCTAGATTTTGATTCTAAAACTGCAGAAGAGAACATGTCCCACACAATGGAGTAACAGGGAAGGAACTGAATGATTTGGAGCCCATCATTCTGCCAAGATGCTCTGGTGATGAACAAGGACAGTGGAACATATGTTGTTTGAGTAGTCACTCAAATCTCAGGGAAAACATATGATAAAAGTCGTGTCTCTCAGTGTTCACCAAACACAGCAGCCACTCACACATGTGCCTTGGGGATTTGTTTGCCCAGGCTTAAATGGGGCACTTTTCTCCAATTCCAGGTACCACCTCTATTTAGTAGACAAATTTGCTCTTCTCTTTCTCCAGTAACGCTCCAGCAGTATCTCTTAAATTGCCTACTCTGTTTTCCTTCCTGGACAAAGACTCTTAGAAATAGGATTAGTGGCTTCTACCAGGGTGTGAGCAGACACCAGCAGCAGAGAAACGGGAACACTTTTCCCTCCTTCTGCAATCCAAAGTACACTCTGCTACAAAGTGTATCTTTCAAGGACCTTCTCGGAGGAAGCCGCTGTGTTTGTTCTTTGCAGGGTTATCCAGCACAACCATCCTGCACCATAAGCATCATGACAAACAAGGAAAACATTCCCTGCTTTCAGTTTCCACAATAATCTTGAGGATGGCTTGGGGTGCAGTCAGGTTCATCCAGGACTGCTCCTCCCTTGCCTGACTTGTCCTGATCAGAGACTCTCTTCACCCTTCAACAAGTTTTCTCTGACCTTGTGCAGTGTTCCTGCTGTGGAAAGTCACCCTGTTGGTCTCCTCAACGTCACCTTCATTTCCCTGTTCTTGCTGAGGAAGTTCAGCCAAGACAGAGATGTTTGGAAAAGCATTTTCACGTAGGAAGGAGTTCTACCTGTGAAATGGAGCAGATAGAAGTGATAGAAGTGATAGAAGTGAGCATAGAAATGATAAGGTTGGAAAAGATCTCTAAGATCATTATGTCCAACCATCAAGCCAGCACCACCTCCATGTTCAATAAACCATGTCCTCAAGTGCCACATGCACGTGGGTTTTGAACACTTCCAGGGATGGTGACTCTATCACTTCCCTGAGAAGACTGTTCCAATGCTTACTCACCCTGCCCATGGAGAAATTCTTCATAATATCCAGTCTAAACCTCTCCTGGCTGCCTGTCATCCTGGCACTTGTTTCCTGAGGGAAAAGACTGACACCCACCTGGATACAACCTCCTTTCAAAGTAGTCATGGAAAGAAATAAGGTCTCCCCTGAGATTCCTTTTCTCTAGGAGGAGAACCAGCTGCTCCTGGTGTGCTCCAAATTCTTCACCAGCTCCACTGTTCTCTGGACAGGCTCCAGCCCCTCAATGTCTTTCTTACAGGGAGAGGACCAAATATGAATACTGGAGTGAAGGTGCAGCCTGACCAGTGCCAAGTACAGGGAGAAAACTGTGGGAGTGGGAAAGATGCAAAACCAGTCCTCACTCCATAATTCAGAGAGGATAAACACATCATTTTTCTGTTTTGTCACGACTGTTTCAATGTTTCAATATTTGAGTATCATCAGGGTGGGGCAGATGTTGTTGCTTATGTCTGCCTTTTCACATCAATTCTTGTGTTTTAACCTTTAAAGATGGTGTTGGCTTTGATTCACTTTCAAGGAAGGAGAAAAATGCTGAGTTGATAGTGGATCTGTTTGCTCTGGGACACTCTAGGTCATTCCAGGACACTATTTCACCCAGAACAGCTACAGCCCCTTGAAAACAGTCAGGGGGTTGATCCTGCAGTTCAAACCTGCAGGAACTTAACTGATGTGGCACAGCCTGAAGAAATGTTTTGTGAGCTTATTCTGCTTATTGCAGCACCGTGTTTGGCAGAGGTGATGGATGAATGTGATGACTGCCACTGTTTCTCTTTGCTTGCATGTCATTAATGTATTGCTTCTTAAGGTTAATAAAATATGCAGTAAACTTTACAATGTAAAGCTTCAGCGTCACAGAGGCCCTTTCTGTGAGAGTGGGTGCTATAGGTGCCTATAAATTTGGGTGGAAAAAGGAGTTGCAAGACAACATTATGCCAGAAATAAAAAATACATGCTGAGAATGTAAGGAGTGAAAGCTTCCTGAGAAGTGAGGAGCCCTGGGCACTAATGATCCTTTTTTGAACCTGCAAGAATTGGTAAACATAGGACCAAGAGTTTGCTGCATTTGTTGAAGGTCACATGCACACTTGAGCCACCAGGACATCAATACAACTCTCTGCTTCTGGGTAAATGGCCACAAACCTTCTGCTCCAGCTGGGAGCAAGTCCACTGCTGGAGGGAGTGTGCTCTCTGAATAGTTATTTATCATTAACAGCAACAGCTTGTTTTGATCCCTAATAGCAGCTTAATGAATAAGAAGAATTCTAAGAAATATTGGCTGTGATCCTTGTCTCCCACAACTCGCTTCCCCACCAAGAAAAAGGGAATTTACAGCATGTAAAAGGTGGACATTTCATTTCAGTAGCTGAATAACTTCACAATGATAAGGGAGGGGAAAAAATAAGGTTTTTTTTGGTTGTTATTGCACTGAAACCTGTTGACAGAACTAGAGAGCTTTATTCAAGGACAGTCTGGTAGTTGAAAGTCATTTGGAGAGCAAGGGAGTGGAAAGAAAGGGGAAGAAGTGGGAAGACTGCACTTCCTAAATAAAGACAGATGGTGCCTGTGGTTTCTCTCGTAGGTGTGTTCTTGCTTCCTTGGGTGCATTTGCAATTGAACACAGTTTGGTCACCATCTGACATGTTTATAAAAAACTGCTTCTTGGATTGGTGAGCCTGCTGATTTCTCTTGGTTTTCTTAAAGATTCCAGAACTACAAATTGGAAAAAAAAAAAAAAAATATCCAGAATCCATGTGAAGAGTATGGCTTGTGTCTGCAATTTCACTTTCTAAGACTCAATAAATACCTCTCCAACAACCCCACAATCCCACCCTATTGTCTCCCATATATCACTGTGCTATAGTCCCCATTTATAGCTTAATTTATTCACTTGTTCCATACAGAGAAACCCAAAACATGCAAAGGCTGCCTGGCACCACAGCTTGTCCCATCTGTAGCAGCTGGAAAGCACAAAAATCTGGAGAAGTGAGTGTTAACAAGTAAGCAGACAGAATGAGAGACACAACTATGGTTATTTCTTGAAAGAAAAGATGCATGAAGATGAGGGGGTTTTTTTTCACAGCAGCAGAATGATCAAAACCACATGACAGCTTCTGCTTACAGGTATGCCTGTCATGTCACTCTTCTCTTTGTGCCTTCATTCCCTGGAAATAGTTGTGTCTGATAAAGATTAAAAGAGAGGATTTAAGGCTCAGAGAGTGTGGGCATACCCATCCTGTCCTGTTCCTGTCTGATCATCCAAAGAGAAAAGTCCCAGCTGCAAATTTTGCAACACTTCCTGCGTGCTGTGTTGTGTTCCCGAGCCCTTCGTTTTCCTTGGGTTTAGTCCATCTCTGTAATATGGGATGACATTACACTTGTTTCTCCTCTTTAAACTTCCAGTTCTGATTCATAAGCTGTTTTATCAGGCTGACAGGTGATCTCAATTCCTTCAAAACAAACATCCAGCAAATTAATTTTCTGTCTTTCTCTACCCATTCCTGCAGAACACTGGGGGGAAAAAAAAAAAAAACAAACAAAAAACACAAAAAAACAAAAAAACAAAAAAAAAAAAANAAAAAACCACACACACACAACAAAAAAAAAACCCAACACCATACAGAAGATAAGAAATCTATACAGGTTCATAGTTCTGTTCATATCCCAAAGGAAGTTGGAGCCAGGTGGGGGTCAGGGTCTTCTTTCAGGCAAGCAGTGGCAGAACAAGAAGACATAAACTTGAGTTGTGCCAGGGGAGGTTCAGGTTGGACATCAGGAGGAATTTCTTCCTGGAAAGGGTGGTCAAGCACTGGATGGGGCTGCCCAGGGAGGTTTGGAGTCCCAGTCCCTGGAGATGTCCAAGGAAAGCCTGGATGTGGCACTCGGTGCTCTGGGCTGTGGACAAGGTGTGCATCAGTCAAAGGCTGGACTCAATGATCTTGGAAGTCTTTTCCAATTTAAAGGAGTCTGTGATTCTGTGAAAGAATATCAAAAGTTCCTGGGACCATGGTTAAACAAAGCCTTTGTTTCTCACTAATAATGGATCCAGAAGGTCAGCTGTTCATCATCACTTTTTAGCTCCTGTATCTGCTCTGGGAGCTGCAGTGCAAGCTGAGACACAGTCAGCTCAAAATTATGGGAATTACCTGGTCAGTGGGAACAGTCACCCCAAAATGGACAAATCACTTGGTCCAGAAAGGCTTGTTCTTAATGCCACTTCTGCTGGAGAGCTTCAGGGCAAGAGAAGGTCTGGAGGTTGTTCCCATCACTTGAATTTATCTGTCAGTGGGGGCACCCCACTCACCCAGGACCTCAGAGAAGCTGATCTGTAAATTTTCGTATAGGATTGGTAGAGAAAGGCTGATACTGTCCAGCTTCCACTCCAGAGTCAGATTACTGCCCCAGACAGTGCATCCAATCACTGCCCCTTCTGGAGACTTTGCTGTATTTCTGAATTTATCCCCAATCCTGGCCTCAAATATATTTCCTTCATTTATAACACTATAATCAAGGCTGTCCTTTAATTGTGTATGCCCAGCAAACAAGACTAGAAATCTGACAAAAGACTACAAAATACCATCCAGAGAAGAATAATCACATAATCTCAGTGGAGGGATTTTTTAAAATTAAACATGAAAAGAAATAAAGTCATGCAGTGTCCACTGCACAATCTATACTGCAGTAAATTTAATTTATTTCATCCTGCTTTATACCGTCAGTATTCTACATGCTGGAGAGTTTTGTTCTGAAAATGCAGAACAGCACATTCAAAGTTGCAGGTGAAAGGGAGAAAACAGAGCTTTTAGCATGAAAGAACATCATACTGGAGGCCCTTGGGAAAGCCCAGGAAAATTATTTGGGATTAATACATAACTATATTAACTGGATGCTCCTGCTAAATTGATTAACAGTGAAATTAGCTAGACTAGCCTTCCCCAACTTTAGGTTCCAAGCTGACCCAAAAGATGAATTTGGGCAATCCATGCATCTCAGAGCAGTTGCTGCTGCCTCACTGCTGCCTACAGGAGCTGTCACCACACCAGTCACACATGGGTTGAGTCATTTTTTAAAAAATCTTTCTGTACAGATAAAGGGAGTAAAAGTGCTGGGCTTGATTGAGACCTAGAGAAAGGAGAGGGCAAAAATCACCTCTTGCTCGTGCTGGTGTCGGCTGTGTCTGCCAGCGGCGGGGAATGTTTGATAACTGCACAGGAGGCAGCTGTGATTTCCTGCTCTGCCATCATTTCAGCAGTGACTCACTGGGGATTGTGTGCTGCTGAATGCAGCCCCTGAGTGGTGAACTCATTCCCTGTCCCTCTCCCAGAAAGGAGCATTGTCCAGTGTAAATTGCACCAGCTGCACAGCCAGGGATGCAGCCAGGGCTGACATTTCCACTGGCACGTGCTCCTCCTCGGCACGGTGCTGGCCACCCGTTTGAAGCTCAGATTCTTGTCTTAAGTTGTAATACAAAATGTAACCAAAAGTATGAATTCTATTTTCCATCTATTGAAACTGGCTGGGGAGGTGTTTTCTTTATCTCTTCCATGACCTATTCCTCATAACTCTGGGGGGAAGGGGGTGTGTGCCTTTTGTTAATGGGCAGCTGTTAAAACCAGGTGGGGCAGTGTTCTTTATCCTCCCTCCAGGGGATNTCAGGTTGTACTCTGACTCTGTCAGTGTTTTATTTTTTTGTTTGTTTGCTTTTTTTGTAATACTGCACTTTTATTTTTAATATTCCTAGTAAAGAACTGTTATTCCTATTCCCATATCTTTTCCTGGGAGCCCCTTAATTTCAAAATTATACTAATCCAGAGGGAGGGGGCTTACATTCTCCATTCCAAGGGAGGCTCCTGCCTTCCCTGGCAGATACCTGTCTTTCCAAACAGGGACAATCCTCCAGGCAGCTCCTGAGGTCATCCTGATGATGAACAGTGCTAAGGATTTTTTATTTATGGCATTAAACACATCCTGACAAAACTGGTGACCATATAGAAGTTTCCTCACCAAATGCAGGAAGTAAAATGCATGAAATGACATGGATCAATATGAGTTTATCATGTCAAACACTGATTCAAAGACACGAAGCTCCATGCAGGCACATCGTGCACAGGCAGGAGAGAGTTACTTTGCTTTTGAGAGACCCTCAGTGGCCTGCTGTGAGAAATTAAATAAATAAAAACTAAATAACTAAATAACTGCTTGGAGCTCTCTTGGGCTGACATACACTGAGAGTCACAGCATCACAGGATGGGTCAGGCTGGGAGAAACCACAGCTGGTCACCAGGTCCCACTCCCTGCTCCAGTAGGGCCATCCCAGAGCACATGGGACAGGATTGTATCCAAATGGTTCTGGAATATCTCCAGTGAGGGACACCCCACACCCTCTCTGGGCAATCTGAACAGGAAATTGGAGGTGTAAAGGCATGGACAGAGCCTTAAACCACAACAGTCAGAACTGTGAGTTTTTCCTCTCTCTCCAAATCACAATGGTAATGCCATTCGTGTCTCACAAAATGTTCGCTACAAAATGTTCTTCGTCTTTTGAAGAACCCTGTTGTCTTTTTTTGGAGAAAGAAAACTCAGATAACTCCTCAGCTCAGGTATTCCCTACAGCAGCACTTTGCTCTCACTGCTAAATCAAAGAGTATTCTAATGCAAAATAGCTCTGTGCTGCACATTAGCTTCACAAGAAACATCACATGGACTTGGAGCTGGGGCCAGTAATCATGAAGTTGGGATATCAAACATATTTTACAATATTGTTCAAACATAATAAATACCTCAGGCAAGTTTCTCAAAGCTGTCAATTGGCTGAGAAGTGCTGTCCCATCAGAGGCTGCTGAACACATTACCCCTGCTGTTCTTACACGTTTGGAACTGTGACTGCTTCTCAAACTTGGAGCCACAGGAAATGCAGCCACCTCCATCCCTGCCCTTCCATACTGGGTAACACCATCCATCCCCATCCCACCTTGACAATTTTAATGATGTTTTCCAGGAAATTCTGGGAAATAGAAGGCAATCTCTGTCTCTCTCACACACGTCGCCAAAAACCTCCAGTAGCAACGGAGTGAGAAGATTAGTAAAACTGTCTTAAAAGGAAAATTGTGAGAAAATCTTAGCTGTGTTGCTGCTACTTCTGTTTCACATAGATACGTGTCCAGTTCGGCTGGAATAAACTTAGAGGGAATTAGAATACATTGCAGCCATAGAAAATAATTCATGAAGATTGCAGAAGATCAAAAAGCTGGCAGTGACAGGGGGAGGCAGGCATGTCCCTCCGTGTCCCCCAGTGCCATGCAGCAGCACAGCTCCTCTCAGCATCGCTCAGCACCTGCAGCAATTTGGTTCCTGATGTCAGGCTGGATTGTCTGGGTGGCTGTCACTGGGCATGGTGGTGCTGCTTGTTGGCTCCTTTTGAAGTGCTGAATGGAGGAAGCCACCACTAACTGCCACAGGGGTTATCAATCCTGTCCCCAAATTGCTCAGCACAACTCTCTTGCAAGCACAATGCCTGCAGTGGTGCAGATAGGGGAGAAGACTATAATCTGTTATCATGAATTTTAATGCAATGCTCTATATTTATACCCAAGCTATAGGCCATAAAACTGAAATGAATTTCTAATGCTGTAAGTATTATTTGCTGTTTTCCATTCTGGTTGCCATTTCACTCAGATTTTCTTTAATAATGCATTTTATAGGCCTCTACCTCTGCAAGTCTCCTCTGCCAGCTCAACTCTTCTGTTAGCAGTAGCAATGCTTCACAAAGCTCTGTAATTTGAAGTGACCTTGGGACTACCCTTTTCCCTGTCTTCCCCAGGCTGGTAAAAATCACAGCATTAAACTGAAAGTAGCCCCAAATTTCCCAGCTTTTGTTAGCTTATCTCAGATCCTCCCAACACGCATTTTTGATGTTTAATTTGTTTTGTGTTTGGTCACCCCTCTAAACTAAAAGGGAAGCAAAACATCCCTTCCCAGGCACCAGCCAGGAGCATTAACAGGCACCTGCACACCAGTGAGAAGACTCTCAGCACTGAAGCTCCCAACCAGCACAACCATCACCTCATCAGCACGGCCCTCACGTCCCTCCAGTCTCTGCCACAGAGGGGAGATGAGGCTGCTAAAGGTTGCAGAGACAGGCAAGTTTCCTGGAAGCACCCTGCTGCTGGCTCCTGCCTCGTGCCTGGCATGCTGATGACAGCCCTGCCAAGTGTCATTTCCCCAGGCAGGTTCCCTTCCAGCTCATGGAATGCAGCCTCTTGCCTGCTAAGGGCAACAAGGCCCCTGTGCCATCCTCTTGTCCTCTTCCTGGACTTCTGTTAAGCCCTGGACTTCAATTAATCCCTTCAATTAAGCCCTACTTGTTCTTCCTGTAGTTGCATCCCTCCCTCTGGGGCAGTGCTCTCTCCTCATCCTCCCCCTCTACCTCCTCTCTCTTCTCTCTACAGCAGCAGAACAGTTTGTCAGGAGGGAAAACTTCTCCCAGCCCCAGATGCCTCACCCTGCTGACACCCTCGAGTGTGAGGCCATGCTCGTGTCACACCCTTGCAAAGAAGTGGGAAATGCTTTAGTCCAGGTGGGGCTTGCAGCTGCTTCTCCACCTCAGTTAATACTTTTTAACATGTTCCCTTTGTGGTCGGGTGCTGACTTCACTTTTCCAAGCAGCACACGGACAAATTTTTGTTCAGGTTTGTATCACACACACAGGGAACCCAATCTTTATTTTCCTTCAAGAAAAATGCGCCTCATTTGGCCTGTTGTATCATAAAAGAATGGAGAAAAGGACACCAAAATAAATGACTGAAATGTGTTTTGATGGGGTATAAATGCCTGTCAATCAAAGCCAGTTTGGATGGGACATTAAGCAACCTGGTCTAATGGAAGGTTCCCTACCTTCCACTGGAATGAGATGATCTTTAAGGTCCCTTCCAAACCATTCTGTGATTCTCTGACTCTGTGAATTTAAGGAAGGCCCCTGTCTGCTTAGTTGTGACTCAGCAAGCAGCCTCACCTTCCTGGTTTAACCTCACACAATACTGAACACAAATAAGCAGTTTTAAAGCTAAACATTAAGCAAACATGCAGAGAACTTCATGAAACATTTCTAAGGCTGGTCTCAGAGCTTTGAAAGCATCAGTTTTAAGGCATAATTTACTGTTCACTGTTGCAATAAAACAAATACTGCAGATTAAAGCAAAATATGCTTGTGAATCCACAAAACATGGGAATAATGCACATGGAAAATGGAAATCTTCCCAACCATCTGGAGCATAACTATTTGCCATCAATATTGGATCCAACAGCACTTCAGCTAGTTAGAATTTTGTCACTGGTTCCAGCAAGGCCAGGGTAGCCACAAGTGTTTGGAAATGAAAGCACTGCTCTAGGTAAGTAGAACCCATTTCCAGCAATTACAAAGTTAGGGATGTGCATCTGCCTGGGTGCTTTTATTTCTTTGCATGATAGGCCATAGGGAAAGGAGAGTTAAAAGGTTTGATTTTTTTTTATTTCCCTTGGTTTTCCTCTTTAATTACCTTGGTAAAATAATTCTAAAACTCCTACCAGAAAATTACAATCATGTGTTAGGTAAGATATACGTCTAAGCAAGCCAGATCTTGAGTTGGAAGTTCGGAACACACCACTTAAAAATATTACTTTGTACCCTTTCATGCAAAAAAATCTGCATTTCATGCAAAACACCCAGTAAAATCTCTTCCTCATGCACTGTGTGGGCAGCACAAGCTGGTGCAATTTTCCTTCCTCCTGGTCTGCCAGTGGGAATGACCATGATTTAACAAAGAATGTGGGAGTTAACAGGGTATTATGTAGGCTCAAATCTCATAGATTGCAAAAATTTTTTTCTGGGAGGCAGGTGGATTTTCTCCAGAATTCCTCCTAATCCATCCAAAGATTGTCAAAACCTCACAGGTTTCCTTCTCCTCATTCTCTTAACTATTGTTGGTCTTAACAGTAGTTGGTCTCCTAAGGCCACATGGAAGGCAAATAATTAGTATGGAGGGATAAAGCAACTGAAAAAGCTAAATTCCTGCACCTTGCCAGAGAATTTCTTACCAAGTGGGAAAGAGGCAGCATGGAATCTGGGTGTGCCCTGGTTTTGACACTCGCTGCAAGACTCAGTATCAAGAGGGAGTTAATTTAGTCACCGTCCCCACAGATGCCCCTTCCAGGACCTGCCTCACATCTTCCAGCTGCTGGCTGGTGTTTTGGATACCCTGGAGAGTCTCAAATGGCATTTCCTGCCTGTGCTTAGGTGACACCATCCCTGATCCACTCCATGACCAGACATGTCCACAAAGAGGGTGCAGGAAGTACTTTTCTCCAGCTCTTTCTGCAACCGCTTGACCAGAAGGAAATCTACATCACAAAATCCTAGAATCATAAAATAGTTTGGGTTGGAAGGGACCTTAAAGATCATCCAGTTCCAGCCTCCTGCCATGGGCAGGGACACCTTCCAGTAGACCAGGTCACTCAAAGCCCCATCCAACCTGGCTTTGAGCACTTCCAGGGATGGGGCATCCCTAACTTGTCTGGGAAACCCGTGACTGTGTTTGACCATCCTCATAGTGAAAAACGAGAAGCACAGAATTACTTTAAAGAGTGTCTGTAGCCCTAGTTCATGTCTGAGATGTCTGGCTTTCTGAAATTCCTTTCCCTGGGAATTTTCTGTAAACAAGAGACATGTTTTTGTAACGGCAAATTTATTTACATTTTTTCCCTAGGAGGGACTTCTTTTTGATGTCCCTCTGGTCTGACCAATGTGATTGAAGAGGTTTGTCTTTGCTTCACCAATCAAATTGGTCTGTGTAGAATAGTATAAAAGGGGAGACACATCCCAAAAATAAAGGGGTCATTTTCAGCCTTCTGAAGTCAGCGTCTTTGTGTCGTGGTGTACAACAGCATCAAGTGTCTACTGGCCAGACACCAAAAAAACCCACAGCACTAAATTAAACACTACCTTGGAGCTTCCACTCTGACATAATTTCATTAAAAGCAGCCTAAGTGTTTAGAATTAAGGAGTATTACAGCCATGCAAACACAGGCGAGTGCTCAAATACAACCACAGAGTCTCTGCACCACAAGGTCTTTTCAATATATGCTGTAAGTGGTGGATGGCCCAGTGGCTCCAAAAACACACTGCAGCACAGAGGGAACAGAGGGTGGCACATCCAGGTGTTATAAACACATATTATATGATTGGCTTTTCACAAATATTGAAATGAATATTATATATCTTATGGTAGAAAGTTATGTTGTGTTAATATAGTGTGTTATAAATGTACATTGTAAAGTTGGCTTCTTGCAAATATTAAAATGAATGCTATGTGTATAAAGATACAGTTTTTATTTCTGCTATTAGCAAAATTTAGATGTGGTAGTGGGATAGCTGATACGTAGTTATGCTTGTAACTAGAGAGCTTGTTTAGTTAAGATAGCATCCAGCAAATATATGATGGAGACTCTGCTGCTGACATGCCAATTATCAACACTGACTGTCTGCAGAAGGTGGGGACCAAGGCCCAAGATGAAAGTGATAATGAAAACACAGCCAAGAAACATGCATGCTCTCAAAAAGTGGACCCAAGGAAAAGCCATGCTAAACAGCTCCTAAAATATAAAAACCAGTTTGTAAAAATACAATTTAAAAAGTGTTTTTAAAAAGCTTCTAAAATAGCAGGCTGTGCACTTGGCTGAATGCCAAGTCACCCAGCTTAGTCGTACTTTGCTTTTTTTCTGTCTCCTCATTGTCTTATTTTTTTATTAAACCTATTTTTTTTTTAATTGCCAAAAAAATAAACCTCGTTTTTAACACAGGGAACATTCCCGTGGCGAAGCTCGATACCCAGAGAGACTGAAAGGGAATGGGGGAAGAGTCTGTGAGAGTGAGCCAGATGCAGCAAGGAGAAAGGTTGAGGCACACCGAGAGGAGGGAAGTGGGAGCGTTCAGCGGGCGTGAAGGTGATGGAGGAAGAGAAAAGCTGCATCCTCTCCGTGCAGGCACAGCCGGGGCTCCCGCTGCAGCTCCACAAAATTCCCGATCCTCCCTTCCTGCAGGTGGTGGGAACGCCTCGCCCTGCAAGGGAGGGGCTGAGCACAGGGACGGGCAGAGCCAGAGGGACAAGGTGCGGGTCCAGCGGGACGGGGCAGCCTTGGGATGGACAGGAAAACATCACTGCCGGCAGGAATAATCCCCGAGTGCAGAAACGCTGCCGGTGCTTAGGGAGGAGAGGGAATTTTGCATCGCACCGCGATGACTTGGAGGGAGGGAAAGGAAAGCTCCTTGGTGCAGGGGATAATCCAAGCACGGGGTCAGCGGCGAGGCACACGGGAAGAGAGGAAGGGTCAGGTATCAGAGGTGGGGCTGAGGAGGGAGGAACAGCGTGAATCCTTGTACAGGGTTGTAATAATCAAAACATTGGCAGGGCCTTAACTAGGCAGCCCTGCTGGGTGCCCAGATAATACAGCTGATTTTAATTGCTGATGTGTGCATTTTATGTCATGTGCCTGATGCACGGCCCTTTTATGGCCGTGGAGTTTGACCACAAATCAACAGTTCGGTCGTAAAGCATCACACGAACCACCTCCTCCCCAAACAGGCTGTGTTATTTTTATTGATATTCAATATTCAGATTTTAATGGAGATGGATGGATGGGCGTAAGGACAGGAGCAAGATGGGGCACAGAGGAACGGATTTGAAATAAACAGATTGACACAACATAAAGGCAGGAGGCAAGAGGCAGATGAATAGTCAGGGAGGTGCCTGCCACCAAGGTAGGCAGATATCATCTGGAGGCAGACTGTTTGAGAAAGGCCGACAGATGACAAAACTGTCAGGCAACAGAGAAATATGAGTATGAAATGGCAAAAGAAGGACCCAAAGAGAGCGAAACCAAAAAGAAGCTCGTACACAAATCCCATTATTCCACCTTCCCCCTTCCTCCACCCCAGCACTCTGCTCCTTCCCACCCCTCCCCGTTTCCAAGGAGCGTGGTGTAAAAGGTTTGATTTCGGGTCCAGCAGGCTGTGTACTGTCAGCTGTGGCATTGTTAGCTGGAGGTCTAGGAGGATGCCTATTGCTTCTCTCCCACCTGCTGTTCATTTCATAAACTGCAATCAGCACACAGCCAGTCCACACCTCTCTTGTTTATTAGCTGGGACAGCAGGAGATGTCATTAGACCTTTAAGGCGCTGGACCAAATTTCACTCATCCCAAATCAGTGTCAGGGCCAGTGGGTGAGCCAGAAGCCTGTGCAGCACCCACCCCCATTAGCCCACAGACCTCAGAGACTGGTTTCATCCTCAACCTTTGAATTACATTGCTTGGAATTCTTTTGGATTTCCTTGAATTTCTATTCCCATACTCAGTCTTGTTTTTAGTGTATGCTCATCCAGGAAGCTGTTGGAAACCCTGACATCCATTTGTCAGGGGCAAGAACAAATAACTCTTACTTGGCCAGATATTTATTGTATTGTAGTATGACACAGCAAACAGATCTCAGCTGCAGAGCTCCAGGGTCCCAGCACAGGGAGGACGTGGAGCTGCTGGAGAGAGTCCAGAGGAGGCTCCAGGATGAGCAGAGGGATGGAGCAGCTCTGCTGGGAGGAAAGGCTGGCACAGCTGGGATTGTTCAGCCTGGACAGGAGAAGCTTTGGGCTGAGCTCAGGGTGGCCTTGCAGGGCCTGAAGGAGCTGCAGGAAACCTGGAGAGAGACAATTGCCAAGGGCTGGAGGGACAGGACAAGGGGGAATGGCTCCACACTGAAAGAAAGTAGATGTAAATCAGCTATCAGGAAAAAAATCTTCCCTGTGAGGGTGGTGAGGCCCTGGCACAGGCTGCTCAAATAAGCTGTGGATGCTTCATCCCTGAAAATGTTCAAGGCCTCATTGGATGAGTTTCTGAACAATCTGGTCTTGTGGAAGGTGTCCCTGCCCATGGCAGGGGGTTGGAACTGAATGACCTTTTAGATCCCTTCCAACACAAACCATTCAGTAATTCCATGATTCTATTATTTATTTCCCCTTTTTCTGTCACTCCAGGTCCTTGTAAGGAGCCTCTCTCCATTTTTCTTGTGGGCTGCCTTCACTGGCCATGCCAATGTCCAGGACATGCAGATTTGTCAGCTCCTGTTTGAAGAAAAGGGTAGTACTGAGTAGAAATTCTAGACAAACAGAATTTCAAAATTCCAGGGGAATTCCTTGCCTGTGTATGATTCCAGTCAAGGGACAAAGACTATGTCTCAAGCTTTCACAAGAGAAGCAGGCCAATAGACTCTTTTGCCCATTTTAGATGTGGGATCATTTTGCCAATTGAATATTTCACTCCCTGCAGATGTGAAATTATGATTTCAGCTGTAAGGTGGCAGATTCAGGTCTCCGCCAATGACTCATCCTGTCTTTCTGCATGAGTGTATGAAGTTTATGTCCCTGACAGTGACATCTCTAAGTGACCACACTCCCCAAAGTCACAAATAAAGTCTAAGAAATATCCTTCAAACATTTCTAGCTAGCAAACACTGTATGACCCCACAGCAATGTCTGTCTTCCAGACTTTTTTTCTGTGGATAATAGATAGAAGAAAAAGCAGTCCCTGCTCCCTGACATTCATGGGGCTTCTGTGGTTGAGACCTGAATTGGGAATCTAATGACAACTGGTACAAAAGACTCACTAAGATCTCATGTGATTTTGTTTCAATCTTCCAGGATTCTTTTTCAAAGGACTACATTTAAAACATTGCATTGCTCAACCAAACACTTTAAAAAAAACATCAAACAAAAGGGAAACCATGTGAAGCTATAAATCTAGTTCTGTATTCATGCATGGCTTCCATTATGCAATCACATACTCTGATCTGTGAGCTCTCTGAACAGGACAGGACTCGCAGCACACACTCCTGGGAAAGCAGGTTGCAAGAGCTGCCTTTAGTCAGAGCTTTCCAGCCTTGGTTCTCCTCTGATGTAAAATACCATGTTCCCACTGGGCTGTGGGCAGCTTTGGAGGCTGCTGACAAGGTCCATGCCTGCCTTGTTCCTGCAGTATCCTGCATCCTCCCACCCACTGTCAAAGTGGGCAGCGCCCCAACCTTCCCTGCTGTGGGGAAAACAAGAAGTAACCATTGCATCTCTCTTGGGTAACATGAAATGGCTCCTCAGAAGCTGGATCAAACCACTCATTTCTGCTACAGACCATGAACAGACTCTAACAGATCATACCCCTGCCTTCAGGAGAATGGGCTGCTGCAGAACCTCCTTCCTGCAAAATGTTCCCAGCTTCCACCAAGTCTGAGCACTCACAGGTCATTGTGAGCCTGAAAATCAAACCTGAAAATCAAACCTATGTTGCTTCTGACAAGGATTGGGTTTGGCCTCATTCTCATTTGTGGGTAAATAGGACAATAAGATGTATCCAAACTGTAAAAGCAGATCCAGAAAGTGAACATGTTTACATCAGAAATGACACTTGCATTTTCTCTGAGTTAGAGGGCCTTCCAGGAGATGGGGAAAAGGTTATTTAGAGGATCTTACTTTCTGTTGGCAAAGCATTCCAGAAAAAAAACCTCAGAGATGGAAGTAACAGCTGAGTGAAGCACCTGAAGAGTCTGTCTGAAGTGTTAAAAACTAATTTGGAGCACCCAGGAGTTTGCAACCTGGTCACCCTGTGACAGCTTGCACTCTCCAAGAGCTTGTGCACAAAAATTACCACCCCAGAGCCAAAGCTGCACTGAAGGTCACCTCTGAGGGACAGCAAAGCTGTCACCCATGGAGGTTTGGAGCAACTCTCCTCAGGAAAAATAATACAGTGAGAAGGGGTGAAGCTGCCCTACTCACAGGGCTGGGCACTCTGCTCCCCAGCTGGGCTTGGAAACTGAGTGAGGGATGTTCCTGAAAGGCTGGGAGCCTGCTCTGCAGCAAATGCCCTGCAAATCCAGTCCCCAGACACGGATGCTGATCCCATGCAGGGAGTACACAGGGATGATTGGCGAGGATCTGAGGTGAGGAGACAAAAGCACTGAGGACAAACCAAGTCAAAGTCAAAAAAGCTGGCTGCTTAACTCTTTTCATGTGAAGTTTTTCAGGAAAAAAAATTAAGATAGAAAAAGCTAAACAGAACCACATCTGCCTGAGTAGGGAAGGTTCAGAAGGGAAAAGAAAGGCTCCTCAGTTTGAGATTTTGGAAAGGTTCCTCAGTTTGAGATTTTTCTCCCATTTTATTTCTGCTCTGACTCTGCTGACCCAGCCTCTTGGTTGCCAAAGCTGAAAATAATTTGGGAATGGGGGCTTTGTAGAATGTTGCTCTCCAACACAAAAATCTTTCCCTTCATCTTCATTCATCCTGGCTGAAGGGACAGCTTTCATTTTTTAAAACAAAACTGTTTCCAGGAAATAGTGTCAGTTCCCTTGAAAAGGCCAGTCCTCCATCACTGCAGGCCCTGTGTCCCCACCAGGAACGGGGACACCTGGGGTGATCAAACACAAAGTGCTCCCTTTTAAAGCTCCCTTTTCCAGCTGGATGTTCCAGACAGCTCCACAAAGCACCCAGAGCCCAGTACTGTGCTGAGCACACAGCCCAGCTCTGCAGAGCCCACAAGGAGCAGCTCCAGGGACAGCTCCTCACTGCAGTGACTGAAGCAGCTGTGAGCACCTCAGCCAGTCCCCTGCTGCCTCAGCTTCTCTGAACCCCTGTTCAAACCCCCTTGCCAAGATCACACCTGCAGGAGTGGCTCTGTAAGAGCCAGACACAGAAATCACTCGTGAGCAGCTCCCTCAAGAATTAGGACCTGATCCAAGATGATCTGTGGCACAAGACCCAGACATCAGAGGGTGAGGGTGTGACAGTTTTTGGAGCCCAGCAGATGAAGACAGGCAGCGAT
Source organism: Illadopsis cleaveri (assembly GCA_013399915.1). Lineage (NCBI taxonomy): Eukaryota > Metazoa > Chordata > Aves > Passeriformes > Timaliidae > Illadopsis > Illadopsis cleaveri. Next base: position 8,551 of record VXBB01024193.1, on the reverse strand, counting down.
CAGTCACAGCTGTGCTGCTGCCATGCTCCAAGCTGGATAACAAGGCCATTCCTTGCTGTGAAATGGCTCTCACTGCATTCAGGAGGAGGGTCTGACAGTGAGCAGGGAGATGGCATCCACAGCTCCCTGGCTTTTTAATATTACATGTGCATGGCTGGAGCTAGTAAGTCTTCCCCTGACACTCGCCCCAAGGTGCAGACAGCTCCCAGGAGCAGACTGAGCACACAAAATAAGGCAGCAGATATATGTTGTCATTACCTTTAGCAGTGAGTTACTACTGCTGTTTGTTACTTGCATAACAAGTGCCAAAAGCCCCAACCACCTACATCTGACTCGACTGACTAATCTGTGCCTGTGATATTGCACAGTGTTCACGAAATAAATAAAATACAGCTAGAGTTACACTCCATAGCAAGGCAGGAGTGGTTTTTCTTGAGCACACTCATAAGGGTTGCTGTTCAGTTGAGGTTCTCCGCAGCAATCATTTTTGCAAACTCATGGTGCCTTCCAGGAAAAAATCCCAGAGCAATTTTCTATTTTTGAGAGCTAGAGAAGAAGCCTGCAGAGGGTGAGATGCTGAGGGCTGCTAGTCCAGAATCCAGAAGTGCCATCAGCAGAAAGGAGAATTGGAATTTGAGAATGATAGATATCTTCATATTTTTATCTACTGACAGCTCTAGATTCCACCCTGAATGTATGAAAAAAAAAAGGGAAAAAAGAGCTGGGAAGCTTCCCAGGTAGATTTGTGCAGCAAAGGAGATGAGGGTCTGACCTGCCCCTCTTTCTCCTCTTTGAAAACACTGTGAGGACAGAGTGAACCACTGTTGCCCACAGAAAGGAATTGTTTACCACTGCAGATAACTCAGCTTGTTTCCAAATGATGCCCTTGTTGTTTCCCCCACATGCACCAGAAAAGGGAATTTCTCCCTAAAGATCCCTTCCTCTGGCATTTTTCTAAGGCAGGTGACTGATGGGTGCCCATGTAATTTGTTGTGGTGTAGAGGTGAAACGCTGCAATTAGGATATGGCTGCAACACAGAATTTCAGTGTTCTGTAGTAACCTACATAGAAATGTCCAGGGATGTGAGCTGAGGGGGATTAAAGTTCCAGTAACAATCTTTCGGGGACTTTATCAAAGCTGCAATAATAGTAAAGAAAATTCATGGCAGATGGTTCATATTCTGCTATGCAGCCTAATGCTAACCACTAAGAGGAAAAAAAAAATCAGACTAATTCCTTGCAGCATGTTTAAAGAAAGAGAGAAAGTAGTGGTTTAGGCTTCCAAAGCTTTCACAAAGAGTTTGAAGAGAACAAATATGGATGGTTACATGTATGGATGTGTGTGTCCTTTGGACTGGGGAGAAGAATGAGCAATGAAAATCCCTTTCTTAATCTTCCCTCTTTTCCAATAGACAGCTCTTATTTTTCTGGTGTGTATCTTTACACCAATAAAACCACACCCAGTTAGAGAGAACCATGGCATCTCTCTCCAGAGGGTGCCTCTATCATGAAGGCATCCAACTATTACACTTCTCACTCTCTCACTGCCCTCACTGGAGTCAATTTTCTTCAGCCTTCATTAGGGTATTGCAAGAGTTGCTCATGCACATGAACCTTTTTTTAAAGCAAGCTTCCTGTGAAGGCTTATCATTCCTAGAGAGCCACATCTGTGTGGCTTTCTGCTAACAAAATGCTGAGACAACTATTGCTGATAGCAGGATGTTACAAAAAATTCAGCTGAGATGTTCTGGACATCAGCTTTGCTTCCACAACTCTTGCAATAATCAGGAAAAATTTTAAAAAATTTATTGAGATGGGAACTTTTCTGCAGTCTTCCACAACAACTTTGCTTTTCCAATCATATTCCCAGTTGTCAACCTGGATCATACAGAGGAGTCTTGATATTTATGTCTTGATGTATCTACCAACAGTAGTGCTGATTACATTGTTAATATTTAAATTTATAATAATAGGAAGGTGTGCAAGATTTAAGGGGTTAGTATAATTGTAAGAGGATACCATTCATATTTCCATGTTAACAGCAAGACTCAGCATAAACATGCTCTAAGGGACCCTGCAGCGATAAAAGTCCAAATTCAGCCAGAACTACTTCTGCTTTTCTAACATGCAGTTCCTAATGGAAATTCTAATTCACAGAATGATCAATTCCTATTAAAAACAGGCTAGCCAAAACCAGGAAAAATAGCCTCATTTTAGGCATTAGGTAAACACAATAATTCTCACTTTCCCCTCATGCCTCCAGACTGTGTGTCTCCAAACAATATCCACCCTTAGACCTGAAAAGAGCAGAAATGTTCTTGAATTGTCAGATCATGGTTGCAAAGAAGTTCTTTCCATATTGGAAATTGTGGTACATTCCACTTACAGTCGTGAGACAACTTAATTAGACAGATACAAGAAGCTACAGAGTATTTTCTAAGTAACTGCACTGGAAATGGTGGTAATTGCACAGTCATTGAAGTAAAAAGTCCCTAAATAAAAAAACACCACTCAAATATCCATGTACATGCAGATACTTTAACCTCAGCTTCTTTTTATGCCCTCTAAGTTCAAAATTCTGGGTCCCCACCTACCCTCTGTGAGTGTTCCTTGGCAATCCATGGCTGATTTTGAAGAATTGTGTCATTTTGTGAGACTCTCTGAGAGCTGTGAGATGCCCATGGGCTTTGCTGGTCTGGAGCTACAGCATGTGGCAGATTGTGTGGCTGAGCCCTTGGCCATTTCACCTCCACTCTATGATACCTCTCCATTAAACCTCATTTCTGCTGGAGGACAGAAACAAAAGGGAAAAAAACCCCAACGTGTTGGAGGGACAGCTCATGTGCAAAGTGCTTTCTTGCTTAGAGTGCCAAGTTTAGAGTGCAGTTTTCTTTATGTCTTGGGGCAAAAAGCTTAAGTTTCTGGCCTTGTCTTTGTTTATGCCAATATAATGTCTATTAACTTTGACAGAGTTAACTGCAATGCAAATGGCATAAGAAGGAAGCTCTAGAGTTTTGTTTCTGATGAACAATGTGTGCATGCTTGAAAATAAATGAAGGCACATACAGAAATACCAAGAATCTCTTTTGGAACACAGAAACTTGCTGGAGAGAGAGAAGGCAGATCACTGACACCTGAAGCACGGACACACCACGTCTCCCACCCAGGATTTGAAATGAGGTTGTTCCCCAAGGAACAGCAGCAGGAGAGTGAAGTCAGTGACTGTCACTTGTCCCAGCACCATCCTCCACAGTAAAGCCAAAATGTCCAGTGGCAAAGGCTTGGACTGTCCTCTCATGATGCTCTCCATGAGGTGCCTTTTCCTCAGTGCCTGAAGAAAAACACTTCCTGAATTCCCCTTGAGGAAAGTGGGTTATGAAAAGCAGATGGGAGACCGCTACAGTTGTTGGATAAAATGGAAAAGCTTGGAAAAGCTTCAGGAAGGAGTGGCACTCAGTGTCCCAGATATGCCATGCAAGGAGGGGACAGTTTGACTCCTCACATGCAGGGTACAAGCTGGAGGAGAAAAAAAACTGAAATCCTCCAAAGTCTCAAGCATGTATTCATGTATTTCTCCCCCACCCCTCATAGAGATTTCATTGTGTGACTCATGAATCATGTCATTTCAAGTCCTTAGAGGATAAGTTGTCAGAATACATTGTGCTTTAAAGCCTTTCTTTGGTCTCTCATTTAAATCTTTGAAAGACTTTGTAAGTTTTTTGGGGTTTTTTTTGCGTTCACTTTGGTTTTAGTATTGTAGAGATGAATGTGCCTTCTCTCTTGCGAGTTAAGCACTTAAAATATTCTGGATAAGTGAAATGTGAGGCATGAATTGTGAAAATGACAATCCTTATGGCCCTCTATATGCAGAGCAGCTCCAAGGCTCCAGAGCCTTCAGACTTCCACCTCCTCCTTTGGTGGTTACAGCTTCACACCACACAGGCAATAAAAGGTAAATGAGTTCCTGCAGCAGAGTAAGTACCAAGAATATGAAGCTTTTGTGAACGTGGATGCTGCTCTTACCATTATGGGCAATTAGAGGGCTTCGAAAGTGTGTTGCCTGACTTTCTGTTGCTTGGTAACTGTGCACCTAATTCTTTCTCTAAGAGGTCACAGAAATGTCAGAAAATCCATTTTGTTAGGGTGGGGAGGGGGGGAGAGACAAATGCCCCCATCAGAGCAGCAGCCTATGGATTCGTGAAAAGAACTTCATGTTTCCCATTAGCAGATAGGAAATACAGTATTATTATGATTATTTTCCCAGCACCACAAAACTGCAATTTCTGAGCGTCGCCAACTATGTAACGCGCTCGCCGTGCCAAAAAAAGCTTGGGAATTGCAAACACACTGATGAAATTTGGCATGATGCAGGTCAATATAACTCCTGGATGCACTGACAAATAGCCATTATTGGCCTGATGCAGAGCCTGGCCAAGTCAATGGAAAAGCACCCTGAAACAGCGACAGCGTTGTGAAAGTGATAAGGAATTTTTGAGATTGGAAGCTTTGCAAACATTGCCTGGCACAGGGAAAAAAAAAAATTATGAACTTGGAAGGAAGATAATGAGACAGAAGATAAAATTTTCTTCTCGAAAGAGATACAAGTCGCAGCTTCTGCAGCCCCTGAAATACTAAATTACTTTCACAGAGAGTGAACAAATTAAGTGGTGTCTGTGAGGGAAGAACTTGGCTATCTTTACCTGCATTTTAAGGAATGGGACTTTGGAAGTACATCTCATCCTCAGCAAATGTCCAGATCTTTCTGCTTTGAGACAGGTTTAGTAATACACATTCCATGTTATACACTATTCCCACAAATGAATACTGTCAAAAACACCAAACCTTCCTCCCTTCAGCTTGAGCAGTGTGCTCAAGTTTGCAAAATGCAGTTTAGATTAAATGAATGCCCCTGAGATTGAGTGAATACATTTTGAGAGGGGCACAATATGCAGGTGTCCACCACTGACCATCAATCATTTTTGTGCAGAGCTGAAGGTTTCCTGCAGCTGTCACTCTCTAAGTGACTGCAAGAATTTGCAGTCATTTCCTAAAAGCATCTTTGGGAGGAAAGAAGGGCAGACAAGGCATTCTGCACTTAAGAAACTGGGCCCATTAAAGCATAAAAATAAAGGACATTTTCATGTTGAAACAGCTGTTTTGTGAAATAACACAACTGCTTGACCCTTGGACCCCTCCATGGGACAATCTTGCTATGGGCAAAGTGGAAAACCAAAACTCTGGGTCCCAGCCTACCTCTGGCCACAAATTTTCTGCACAATATTCGATAAATTGAACTCAGGCCACCACCTAGTGAGGGCAGATGTACCAATGGAAAACTAGAACTTGAATTTTCCTTCTGATATTCCACTGGGATATCACTTCAGCTTAGAACGATCAAAAGGACTGTGAGTACCTACATATCCATTACTGGCAGTAAATGATTCTGTAATATAAATCATTATCACTGAAGTAAAAAATCACAGATCACTAAAACAACTAGGTCTTTAAAGTAAAGGGAAGAAGAAAATGCAAATCAAGCTCAAATAATGTCTGTTGTTCTGCAAGTGCTTAGGCATATTTCAGTCATCAGATTTTCATCATAAACTTCGAGATAAATGCGTGAAATCACATTGCTGGGATGCTCTCATTTGTTTATATACAGGCAGAGTAAATGTGACTGAAGAAATACAAATAAAGATTTCATGCATGTCTAAAACAAAGGAGTAGCACAGGCTACTCTAAGAAACACATGCTGGCAAAATCCAGCAAATCTTTGTGAAGATGCTTGTACCATTATTCTGGTCCACAGGCTAACATGGATTTTGATGCACTTTAATGCATAATTAAATTCTGCTCTGTTAAGTATGTTTCTCCTGACATGTTTTTCTGAAGGTGCCATGGAAGATGGGAAAATGTATTATACAACCCCTTAAAAAATGTAAGCTTACAGCAAAAACTCCTGAAATATTTTTTGAGGCAATCAGACTTCTGTGAAATTCAAGTGGGTTGGAGGTTCTTGGGAAAAATAGGCTCTAGAAAAAACAAAGAAGTCAAAAAGCGAATAACTAGAAAACCAAGAAAACAGTAATGGTGCAATAAAAAAATATTTTTTTTCAGTATTGACTGTGAAAGCAAATTTAACAATGGCTGAGAATCAGCCATGCCAGCTACATCCAGAACTATGGAGGTCATGAATTTGCTGACTCTTAAACCTCCCTATATTCTCCTGTGGATGGTTTAAATGCTCTGCAAAGTTTATAAATGCAGTGAAATGGCCACTGGCATTTCGGCAGTACAAAAACTGCAGACAAACACACACAGCCACACACCCACACATTTTCTGTAAATAATCTGTCATCTTTAAGTTCAATGTCTGCATTTTGCTGCTCCACACACTGTGTTGTTGGAACCAGAGAGCTGATTCAGGCAAGAAATGTTCCACAGGCTTAAACTCACCTGGCCAGGGCCAGTGCCTCAAGTTGATGATGTCAAAGGGTCTGGTGTTTATCTTGGATGGAGAAAACAGAGAATTTATCTTATGAGGAAGAGGTTCCCTGATGTGTCCCTCACTAAAGTGGTCTGACACATGCCTGAACTCCCTGTGTGCTGTTATTTCTCCATTTCAGCCCCTTGAAGTTGCTCTAATTTCCTGATATAGGCTGGGACCACAATGGCTGGAAAGTGGAAAAGGCCCTGGTGGTGCTGGTGCCAGGGGCTGGACACGAGCCCAGGGGTGCCCAGGTGGGCAAGAGGCCACTGGCACCTGGGCTGGATGAGGAATTGTGTGTCCAGCGGGAGCAGGGCAGGGATTGTCCCTCTGTGCTCCAGGGCTGTGNGCTCTGGGCTGGGGACAAGGTGGGGATGGGGCACAGCTGGGACTTAATGATCTCAGAGGCCTTTTCCAACCTCAGGGTTTTTGTGTTTTCATGATTCTCACAGTTGATTGTTCCAGGGCCAGCAGCTCAAAGGTGTTTGTGCAGGCCCTCAGTGCAGAGGCAAACATGATGTCCATGCCTGGAGAAGGAAGGATGGGACAGAAACCTCAGGCACAGAGAGGGTGCACACACGGGTGGGCAGGGACAGCTGCAGGACACACCAAGGCCAAAGGGACTCTTTCCAATTGCTTTCAGCAAGCCTTGAGTCCATGCCCAGGTCTCTCCTATCTTAATTTGCTTTTTCCAGGATTAAAGATGCACTAGGAGAGTTAACTGGAAAGGGGAAGCATTACTTGTGACTGTCTTCCAACGTCCAACATTGTGCGCTCCCCCATCCATGTCACTGTTATTAGTTTCACATCTAAAGAAATTCTGAGGATGTTTATGGTACATCTGTGTTTATATTTCGAAGTGAACAAGGAAATAGTGCTTCTTTAATTGTCCTTATGCAGCTAAAAGAAAATGGTGTTTGAGCAAAACCCTCTCTAAGAGTGTAAGTCTGGCAGACCACCTCACCATGTCATTATATTAAGGTCTGAACATCATACATCTGACATTTTGAAATTCAGTGTCTCATCAATATCTCTCAATTAACCCTTTCAAGTGCCAAAGCCCATTCCTAACAGAATCACAATTCTCTTGAGGTGACAGGCAAGTTAATTTTCTTTTGGGAAAAAAAAAAAAAATCAGTTTTATCCTAAAGAAAATCAGAGAAAATGAGTTTTCCACTGAATTAACTGTTTAAAAAAAAAAAAAACAACAACCCAACAAACAAACAAAAACCCCAACCAAGAACAATAAAAACCACAAACAAACAAAAAAACCCTAAAAACCCCAAAAACCCCAACTTTCTGGAGTTTTAATAAGGACTAGAATGATGTACTTGGAAAAACACACAAGCCAACAGCACAAACACAAAAACTGTATTAGTTTAGAATGGATATCTCTCTATACTGGGCCCTTCTCACTGGATATTGCTATTCCAACCAGCAGTAAAATTGTTTTCCCCTCTCAAGTACAAAACGAGCGAAACACTTTTCACTGAAATGCAGCAACTGTTTTGTCAGCCTCTTACAACTTTGCGTTTTTCAAAGACTCGCAGAGGACAGAAAGTTTTTCCAGTCAATGAAGAGGCACAGCTTCCCTACTCAGCATCACTCACACCCCCGGGGCATCTCACGAGGCTCCCGTGGGAGGGACACACCCTGGCAGCCGTGGGCAGCACCCTGAGAGGGGCTCCTTTAATGTGTCTGCACATCTCCTGAAGTGATGGAAACCCACAGCCTCCCTCCTTCCTTCCTCTGCAGTGATGCCTTAAGTTTCAGCTTTCATGTTTTTCAGATTCTGTGCTGCCTAGGGGTGCAGTTCTGAGCCTCATATTAAGTGTCAGTCAGCTCTTCACAGAGTAGGGAGACAAAACAAATCCTTTTCCAGATAGAGACCAAGGACAACTTTCAGGCCCAAAAGCATAAACAGTGGATTTGGACTGAAGGGAGGAACAAGAAGGATGAGATCTCACAACCTGAAGCTGTAATTGGACAATTAAACCCCAATATGCAAATTGACCAAAACATAAAAATGTAAGACCTCATCACCGATCAGCCATTTTGTGACCA
>VXBB01024192.1:266423-320558 GCA_013399915.1 Illadopsis cleaveri | reverse complement strand
TTTTTTTTTTTTTTTTTACTTGCGCGTATTCCAATGATTCGTGACAGGACTAGAGGTACTACTGCTCTCATTCTGTGTGTTATCAACAAGGTATTGATCCTGTGTGGGACAGCTGAACTCCTCATTTGTTGCTGTTAAACATCGACAATTGCGTCTTGAAAGCTTTAGTCATCACTCTTGAAAGTTTGTGCCACCCCAAAATAACATTGTCATAAAGAGTTGTATAGACAGTGATGTTCCAGCTGCTGAAGGGTAGAGTTAAGGTAAAGATGCAGGTGTAGTGTACATTATTGACTATAATTTATAGTAAAAAGGGATCAGAAAGTTGTGCTGTACAGGGAATGATCTAGTGGGACTACAGGAGACTTCCTATTGGAGAGATTAAACCGGAAAGCAAATGTGGACACCTGATAGACATCAGTGACAAATGGTATTAAATAGAGAGTATTGCTTCAGTAAGTGCTGTTTTCATCTCTCAGGTGACTTGGGACAGGATTATAATGGGCATTGAAATGAGATTGCAGTTCCTTAGTTTTGGGGTTTTTTTGTTTTGCTGGTTTTAAATGGCCATGTCACATATTAAACATCTTAATTCTCGCAGAAAAGCACACCATTTCTTTCCTTTTTGTAGTTTCAGAGAAGCATTAACTGTTAAAGATTTGAGATTATTCAAATCCTTTTCTTATTTTTGTTTTTCAAACTCAACATAATTTTTTGGCAAACCCTTCAATGTTTTACTGGCAAAAAAGATACCTTTTTAAAGCGGGTGTATTTTCCTTCATCATATATGTTTATCAGTAAGGGAAATATTAATTGCAAATGGAGTTTGGTATCTGACATTATTTTTCTCTTGTCTGTGAGAAGTATCTTGCTCCTCTCAAAATGTGACCAAAGATTTATTACAGCTTACCAAGGTGCAAATTCTATTTGGATTGTAGTTGGCTAAATTACAAATAGCTGGGAGGTTTGTGATTAAATGTAGAAGTTACACTAGAGTAAGTGTACTTGACTCTGCCATTGAAACCTTTTATGGGAGGGGAAGAAAAATTTTTTGTTGCTGACCTTGGTGTTGTGAGAAATGTAGTCAAGGAGAAAGGCCAACAAAGCAGTGAAAGAAGCAGAAATGATACACCCATTGGTTTTCTATGAATAAAGTCTGCCAGGGGAGCTCATGCTCACAGAGAGCAGAGCCTTGCATGATGTGGTCTTTAGGGTTCTGTGTTTTGTGTGGGTGACTGTTTGGGGTTTCTGGGTTTTTTTGGGAGATGGCGTGTGTTGATGTAGTGTTGGTTTGTTTGATTGTTGTTTGCTTAGGAAGTTGGAGCAATTCTTGCATACTTTCCATTGAGAAAGGATGGTCCATACGTGGTAGGTGGGACTGTTTAAACATGCTGGGATATATTTAGGAGCAGGTGTATGAACCTGTGTAATTTAGTCAAAGTGGTGGAGGTGGTGGTGTGTGCCATTAAGGTGTGTCTGTCTGTAGTTATTTTGCCTTTTTAAACATTGTGTAATGCCTTTCACTCAACACTAGGTTTGCTCTTGTTGTAAAATAGATTTCTGGAGTCTGTTACCTCAGAGCAAAGCTGCTCACAGACTCAACTGCTACTGGGATGAGGGATAGAATGGGAAAATTAAAAGTGAGAAAACTCACTTGGTTTAAAGACAGTTTAATAGGTAAACCAAAATCCACACAAGCAAAGCAAAAGGGGGAGTTCATTCACCACTTCCCATGGGCTGGCAGGTGTTCAGCCTTCCCCAGAAAAGCAGAGCTCCATTACTTCTAATGGGAACTTGGGAAAACAGATATCATCACTCTGAGCATTCTCCCCTTCCTTCTCTCCCCCAGCTTTATATGGTGAGCATGTCATCCCATTTTGTTTGGGATATCCCTTGAGTCAGCTGCTCCAGTTGTGTCCCCAATTCCTTGTGTACTTCCAGCCTCCTTCACTGGTGGGGTAGGTAACAGAAAGGGCCTTAAGACTGCTCGGCAATAACAAAACCATCCTTGTATTATCAACCCTGTTTTCAGCACAAATCCAAAACACAGCTCCATACGAGCTACTGTGAAGAAAATTAACTCCATCCCAACCAAAACCAGCACAGATTGTTATGGCAATATGTGGTTTCATATGTTTTCAGTTGTGTTTAGTTCAAAAGGTTGAAAACTATTCTCAAGAAGTTTGGATTTCTGTGGGTTGCCTAGTGGCTTAAATTAAAATTCCATTTATGTCTAGAAAGAAAAGAAAAATTCAGCTGTATTTGAACTTCCAGAACTTCTCTGTGATGGGATGTTTGGTGTAATATTGATTTCTGTTATATGTATATGTAGGGATGCTTGCAGAAGTTGCTTGATATTGTTATAACCAAATATTGAAATCACTGCAAAGGATGATATATTTTCCTATTGAAGAAAGCTATGTAGAAATTCAATTACATTTATATTTTAGATAATATGACCTTATGAAGATTCCTTTTGAATAACACTTAATGCACAATTTTGTTGGACTTTTGTTTGTGCTCAGTGATACTATGGCCTGTCAATTTCATGGTTTGGTTTTTAAATACTGGTATATTGACCTTCGTTTTAGCTTGCTTCTTCTCCTCATGTGAAACTGTTTAAAATTTGCAAATTTTTTTCTCTTCAGTAATCTGAACTCAGAATGGCTTGTGGGTTTTTGTGTTTTACTTTTTGATTTTTACTGTTTTCAGCTGTTTTTCATGTTACTACTATCATTTACCATAACATTTAACTTTAGCCCACGTGTGGCATAATTCAATCTTAATCTCAAGATTTAGATTTTCTGAAACTTTATACCTGTGTTGGCAGCAGATTGGTCTCAGTGAGCAGTGATGTTATAAGTGCACAGCCTTCCCACTTCCCTCGCCCAAATCTGTCCAGAAGAAAGAGGAAAAAAAGTCTCACAGAATTACAGAATACACTGAGTTGGAAGAGAGCACAAGAATCATTGGAGTGCAGTTCCTGTCCCTGCACAGCACCATCGCTGAGACTCACACCATGTGCCCATGAGCACTGTCCAGACGCTTCTTGAACTCTGTCAGGCTGGTGCTGAGACCGCTTCCCTGGGGAACCTGTTCAGTGCCCAAACACCCTCTGAATGAAGAGCTTTTCCTGATACCCAACCTAAACCTTCCCTGGCACAACTTCAGGCCATTCCCTCGGGTCCTGTCACTGGTCACCACAGAGAAGAGATCAGTGTCTGCCCCTCCTCTTCTCCTCACAAGAAGCTGTAACTGCAGTGAGGTCTCCCCTCAGTTTCGTCCAGGCTGAACAGAACAAGTGCCCTCAGCTGCTCCTCACACAGCTTCCCCTCAAGGCCTTCCCCATCTTTGTAGGTCTCTTTTGGATGCTCTCTAACTGCTTTGTGTCTTTCTTATATTGTAGCACTCTAGAGGATTTGAGATGGGGCTGTAGCAGCACAGAGCAGGACAATGCCCTCCCTTGCCCAGCTGTGCCTGATGCCTTCCAGAGCACAGTGGGCCCTCCTGGCTGCCAGGGCACTGCTGACAGTCTTGTGCAACTGCAGTTGGCTCAACTCACTGGTCAGAATTATGATTATTAATAATATTCACCAAAGTTGAGCTTTAGTAAGGGTGTGTGGGATATCTTTAGATGTTTTCAGTGAGGTCTGTTTGGTTGTGCCAAGTAAGAAAAAGATAATGGTGCAGAATGAGAAACATATTTTTAAGTTTTGTGGATGAATAGTATGCACACATTGGAACTATAGTGAAGGTGCTCTGTTTTTCCAGGACTGCAGTAGCAACACACATTGTGCAGAGTTTCACTGCAAGGCAGATGGGGTTCTTATGAACAGCGGAACAAAATCCTGGAGTTCTCATTNATAATGGTGCAGAATGAGAAACATATTTTTAAGTTTTGTGGATGGATAGTATGCACACATTGGAACTATAGTGAAGATGCTCTGTTTTTCCAGGACTGCAGTAGCAACACGCATTGTGCAAGCTGGGGTTGTTTAGCCTGGAGAAAAGGAGGCTCAGAGGTGACCTTATCACTCTCTATAACTTCCTGAAGAGTGGCTGTGGTCAGGTGGGTGATGGTCTCTTTCTCCAGGCAGCAACGGACAGAACAAGAGGACACAGTCTCAAGTTGCGTCAGGGGAAATATAGGCTGGATATTAGGACAAAGTTTTTCACAGAAAGAGTGGTAAAGTACTGGAATGGTTTGCCCAGGGAGGTGGTGGAGTCACCATCCCTGGATGTGTTTAAAAAAAGACTGGATGTGGCACTTGGTGCCGTAATCTAGTTGAGGTTAGGGTTGGGTTGGACTCGATGATTTTGAAGGTCTCTTCCAACCTAGAAATTCTGTGATTCTGTGCAGAGTTTCACTGCAAGGCAGACGGGGTTCTTATGAACAGCGGAACAAAATCCTGGAGTTCTCATTGTGGTTATGTAGCTTTTTATCATCTTTGTCATGTCAAGTTTATTAGATGTCTAGGAGCTTGTGGCTGCAATTAAGGTGGCCTAGTGACAGATCTCTAAAACCTTTGTTGAGACAGGATGGCACAATCTATTAGTCAGATTCTTGTTGAACTACACAGTCATGTAGAATTTGCTGACAGATATAACATCAGTCTTACTGATTTGAAACTGCAGTGTGACAAACTGTGCTTGGTCTAGCTGAATAAGTTTCTTTTAAGCTAAGAAGAGAAAATAAATGTTGGCTTTTTCTAGCAATAAGTTACTGTTTTGTATCTGCAGTTGCTATGAACTGCATTGGTCTGGGGGCTCACAGGTCAATCTCTCTTTGTAATAACTCTTGCTTTGTAATAACTGCATAATTTAGGTGAACACATAGGTATGGGGTGTTTAATCACAATATTCTTTTCGTTTCCTATCGTTCAATCCTACTGCTATGTGCCATATACTTAAATAAGCTGCAGCTGTTCAAAAGTTGTCTCACAGACAGGAGAATTCTGTATTACTGAGTTTTAGATAACAAAGTGGGTTTCCATGTGCTATAAAAAGTAATGCTAAAAAGACAAGTGGAGACATTTTACCAACTACTACTTTAGAGCACAAAACTGGATTTTTTTTCCACTGTGGTTCTCGAACCTGTAATAAAGAATAAGACAAGTGTAAAATTAGGGCAATTAGCATCTGATTTTTTTGTCTAATGGGATGCTGAAGACTAATAGATGCTGTTTCAGTGAGAATAATGTCTGTGGTCTTGGGACAAACCTTGATATTGTGAAGATATTATTACACACTAGATATAAAATGAGAGCATCCACATTTCTTGTGCAGCTCCCTGTGACATTTTGATTAATAACCATACTGAGATGCATCTGATACCTAGTAGTTCAAGCACAGAATTCATGTGACCTTGGATACAACTAAATGCTTCCATTATTTCATTCCCAAATAGTACATGTGGGTTCTTTTCACCATTTTCACCATGTAATAGTAGCTTCAGCAGTTAAAACCATCTGTTACATGTAATGTCAATGAGACCAATTGTAAACTTGTAAAGAGGTCCATTACCACCTTGTATCGACATCCTGTGAAGAACTGTACAAAATTTTCCCTTTAAGATCTCACTAAAGTTTTATGAATCTTGTAGAACTAAAAGATTGTCTAAGGAGCTAGTCAAGTTTAAAATAATCAGTTTGTGATATCATCATTTCACCGTGGTGTTTGTATTCAGTCTCAGTTTTAGAGTTTTGTAGTTCAAAAAACAAAGCAAAAAAACCCCTGACAACAACCAAGCAACTCACTATAGCTTGTGGCAGAAATGGGATGAGCAGCCTTTGTTCAAAAAAAGTGCTCTCTTGACGAAGGCAGATAGTTAAAAGTAAGGTGTATGAGGCTGAGAGACTGTTTTCCAGGCCAAAAGAGACTTCAGAATCAAGGTTTCTAACCTGTAGGGAGACCTCCATGGGAAACACATTCCTATGTAATGTGGGATTCCTTAACCTAGTAAGGAGAGGAAGAAAAAGGCCCAATGCTGAAAACAGTCAAGTTTTTCAAATCTGAATAGCAAACATGGTCACTATGTATGTGTCTTATGGCAAAGGTGATTAGGCACTGGAAAAAAACCTAATATGAACTATGGAGTTCCTCTAGAGTCTTTTGAAGTGTATTAAAAGTATTGAGATACAAGTTTTTGGGTCTCAGTGTAGGCAGGTATGTGAAGGTACTTCTCCCAGTCATTCAGACAAGATGGAGTAGTATGTTTTCTGGCCTTAAGATGGAAGTGAATTCTATCCTGAAATATGAAGCTGAGAAATTACTTGGTGTCTTCCTCAAGAAAGCATGTCGTAAAATAGCAGTGCTGTTTGGAGGGAAGGACTATAAATTCATGGATAGATGTGATTTAGTCTGAAGTATGAAGACTGAAGATGTAGTCGATGATCTGCAGAATGGCCTTCTCTTCCACTAAACACAAGATCTTGTAAGCTGTTAGCTTCTGTGTTTGTCTGCAAGTGCCTCTTGAAAGAGACCGTCAGCTTCAGCCTGAATTTTCTGCTGCAGATCTTGCAGTCCTTGCTTTTTTATCCTTTTTTTATCCTTTAGCTACTGTTGCGAGAGCCTGTTACCATAGCTTCGCCTGCAGGATGAGGACTGCATGCAGGCTGGGAACACAAAGCAAAATACTGCACCCGTTCCTGTGTACATAAAACTGTACTTTGATCACATCTAGGATTCTGCATGTTTCACTGTTTTTTCCCCCAGCTGGAAAGATCAATTACGTTATTCCCATGACATTGCTACAGTGCTTTGCTTTGGTTTGCATGCGCTATCCATGGTGGAGTGGAAATACGTCACTCTTGGGAAAACTGACCTTGCTGATAGCAAGAGGATCACATTTTCTGTTTTTTTCCTCCTGACTTGAACAAGAGCAACCCATCTTAGATGTTAGATACACCTTTTAGATGATCTGAAGTGTCAAGCTACACAGAATGTAATTGCGTGTCACTGCATTGTTCTTTTCTCGTATCCCTACATAGTTTGAATGTTTTTGGTAAAAATGAGGGGGAGTGGGAAAATGATACCCTGTTCAGGTGCCATGGAGTGTTTCGTAGTGGTTAATTACTCTCTTTCTTCCTTGATTTTAATATTTCGGTAGTTGCTGAACTGGTATCCCAAATCTGGGAATCTTCTTTGCAGCTAAGTGATCCCTATGCAGAGGATTTTGAAGTTAATGACTAAATAGCTATTCATTTCCCTCAGGACTAGAGTATGTTGTGCACACACACAAGCTCTCTTAACTTAATTCAAGCCTTTGGTCTCTGCCATTTCTGGCAATGGTTTGGGGTCTTTGAGTTTTTAGCTGATTCCTTTTTGTTTTGCTTGTGCTGTTTTGGCTGTGGAGCTTGATGATTGGAGGTTTTGGTTTTTTCCAAGGTCAGTGTGTCTGTATGTGTGTTTGTGACTTTTGCTTGTATTGGGAAGTTTAGGTCAAGGTTAATAAATTTAATTGTCCTTGGAGGTTCTGTGTATTGATTTCCATTTCCTCTGACAGGGGCCCGTACTCAGTGCACCATCATCTCTACTGAGTACAGTTTGGGCACCCAGAGGCTCATTGGCAGAATTGGTGTCTTGTGTACATGAGGTCCCTGGAGTGGTGTCTAATCTGCAGGATACCTTGCATGCCATCAGGCATCATAACTTCAGACTGAATTTTGCTCTGGTGGCTGAAATACAAACGGAATGCCTTAGTTTTTGTGAGGCTTGTAGAGCCATGACCCGAGAATCACTGTGTTAGACCAAATAAACACGGAGCAAAGACCTATGTTCATTAGTTTGGCCAGTGGAGCAACTCCTACAGAAAGAAGCCAGAAGACTCAAACTATCCTGTATGGCTGAAGGAAAGGTAAGCTTTGTGGGGAATGGTTTAAAGGGATAAACAGCTCCTAGCCTGTAGTTATCATCAGTCTTCCACCTGCTAGCTGGTAAGCATAGCAGTCTAGCTAACATTTTCTGTCTGTACAGTCTTTTAAAATGCTTTTATACTCCGTTGCTCTGGGTCCTGATAAACGCAGTCATCTTTTTTTCAAGAGTGGTTCCCTTGAGGATCTCTGGTTAAGAGTGGCCAGCCATGATTAAGGGAAGAGGAGATGATCCATGCAATGGGATTGTTATACCCAACTAGGCAAGGCCCTCTGCAGTTTGTTCTAGTTGATCCTGCTCTGAGCTTTTGGATTAGACTGGGTGATGTCTGGAGGTCCCTTCCAGCCTTAACAGTTCTATGATTTTTATGATCATGTTGTAGAGTAACTGTCCTGTCATAAGCTTCATAGCAGATGTGGTACTTGCATGATAAAAGAGACTTCAAGGATTTACTTGAAGTATAAGCAAGTAAATACTCTCCATCTGAATATTGGAGAGTAATTCTTCACTAACAGAGATGAACTGAACATTTTAATGAAGCCTTGTCCATATGTTCTGCATGAGGATTGTCATTCTGTCTGCTCTTTCTGTCCTTTTTCATTCTGCTGTACTATCTTCCCTTCTGCTGTAGCAGAAATAGCATATTAGCACATCTTGCACATGGGATGGTTTCAGAAGAAGTTCCTGATTCTTCCGCTTTTGGAAAGTTTCTGTTTGTAGGAGAAACAAAGAGACCAAGTAGGACAACTTGCAAGCTTCACAGAGTTCAGTGCTTCCAATGCCACTTTACTTTGTTCCTGCTGCCCAGCTTTGACTTAAGTAGGTAGGAGGCAACCAAATGAGAGATGTAGTGAGGGTACTTACAGTATGGATGACAAGTAGCCAAAAGTATGTGGCAAGCATTCCCCACAGAAATGGTTTTGAGGAAGCTCTTGCTTCACAGGAATGTTTCTGATGTTGTTCAGAACTCAATTCATTTAGTTCTTCAGCATGCTTTTGTTACAATCTGTAGTCCTAACTGAGTTTTAAGTCATGCTAAGTCCTGTTGCCAACCCAGAATGTTCATAAATCTGCAGTGCTATTTCAGTATGTTTGTGGATAGTCTGCTTATGTATGTAATATGAATTCAGTGAAGGTGTCAATTTAATACATACGTGCCAAAAATGCATTTATTTGAAGGAGGCTCCTTACTCTTCTTGCAAAATTAGTAGCAGAAAGATTAGGAATGTTCACAATTTACATCAGTAGCCAGCATGTGTTCTGCATTGTATTTCTTGGAATGACACTTTGCTTTCTTTCTGTGATGTCGAACTGTAGAGACATGGTGCTTTTTCAGTTTTCTGATGTATTTGTACTTCATTATTTCCAAACATAAGTTGTCAAGAATTAGCCATGAAACTAGTTTGGTACCTATTGCAGCTTGTTCTCATGTCTGAAAACACTGGCTCCTTTTTGTCACTGAGGAATTCCTGGAAAGTCAAGTGTTACGGTGTTTCTTCAGCTCATCACACAGTAGGAACATTTTAATAGTGCTGCATGTTTTCAGCTGCAAAGTTTTTTTGTTTCTTTTAAAATTAAATGAAAAGCTTAATCAGAATCAAAAGACCACATGAACCTGTACAGTTCCTCCATCAGTTATATTGACAGGCAAACATTGTCAAGAAATAACTATACAGTTATTAACTTGCCTATGCTAAGGCTGTGGTGAGAGTAAGTTTTACTCCATTTTGAAACTCTAATGGGTAAGATGCATTTCTGGTAGTAGGTATTTTTTGCTTGGATTTCCTTTATTGATAATTTTCTGTTAAGGAGTAGTTATTTTTAAGGGTCTGAGCAGTTCTTACTAAGTAGACTGATCTCTGATGCCAAATAGTACCAGAGACATCAGGTTAAGGAGAGGTTTTCAATAGAGAAGAACTACTCTATAGCATCAGGCAAGATCATTCTCTTGTGGTAGAGCCAATGCTTATGGATATCACATGATACCTTTCTTTCAAGTAGTTGCAGTGATAAAACCCTCTGGAAAGAACTTCCTTTGTCATCTGAAAAATGTTTTGGTAGCTCAGTTCTGAGACTGTTAACTGCAAAGCAGAGTGCTGCTTTGGAGCATGTAAAGCTGCTGAGGATGGCAGAATGGGTGTTCCTCAGAGCCTAATTTCTTTGTTCACTTCTTCTGAGGACCAGTTTGTTGAAAAGGTTTTGGGCTGCAGGCAGATTTTTATTTTATTTTTTACTCAGACTAGAATATACTTAGGATTCCAAATAGTTCAAAATAAGTCAGTCAGTTTTTTCAGCACTCTGGCGATTCTAGGGATAGTAACCAAATCCACAGATGATACAAAACTGGGAGGAGCTGTTGACTCCGTCTAGGGCAGAAATGCCCTGCAGAGAGACCTCAACAGATTTTGAGGGCTGGGCAATCACCAACCATAGCAGTTCAACAGGTGCTGGATTCTGCACCTGANCCATAGGAAGTTCAACAGGTGCTGGATTCTGCACCTGGCATGGGCCAACCCTGGCTGTACAGAGACTGGGGAATGAGATTCTGGAAAGCAGTGCCATGGAAAGGGACCTGGGGGTCCTGGTCAGTGACAAGTTGAACATGAGTCAGCAGTGCCCTGGCAGCCAGGAGGGTCACCCCTGCCCT
This sequence comes from Illadopsis cleaveri, assembly GCA_013399915.1. Lineage (NCBI taxonomy): Eukaryota > Metazoa > Chordata > Aves > Passeriformes > Timaliidae > Illadopsis > Illadopsis cleaveri. The sequence continues at coordinate 310,039 of VXBB01024192.1, read as the reverse complement.
GGGGGGCATCAGGCCCAACATGGCCAGCCAGGCAAGGCAGAGGATTGTCCTGCTCTGCTCTGAGCCGCCCTCACTTCCAGTGCTGGGGACAGTTTTGGGTGACACAATATAAGAAAGATATTAACATATTAAAGAGCATCCAAAAGAGACCTAAGATGGTGAAGGGCCTTGAGGGGAAGCCGTGTGAGGAGCAGCTGAGGGCACTTGTTCTGTTTGGCCTGGGGAAGAGGAGACTGAGGGGAGACCTCACTGCAGTTACAGCTTCTTGTGAGGGGAAGAGGAGGGGCAGACCCTGATCTCTTCTCTGTGGTGACCAGTGACAGGATCCAAGGGAATGGCCTGAAGCTGTGTCAGGGGAGGTTTAGGCTGGGTATCAGGAAAAGGCTCTTCACTCAAGAGGATATTTGGGCACTGAACAAGGGAAGTGGTCAGCACCAAGCCTGACAGAGCTTAAGAATGATTTAGACAAAGCTTGGGCCCATCTTGAGGATGGTGCTGTGCAGGGACAGGAGTTGGACTCAGTGATCCTTGTGGGTCCCTTCCAACTCACCTGACCTTACGACTCTTCATTCACCTTAGGAAGGTGTTCTGCTGGGATTCATTGCTTCCTGCTGTCTTCAGAAGGCTTGAAATACATCAGGTTTCAAACGAGGACCTTGTAATCTCTAAGTGTCAACACTGCTCACTTCTATTTTGTTACAGTTATTGGAAAGTACTAGTAATCTTAAGACATGACTTGTGTCAGTGCTGAGAGGCTCTGACACAGATGTGAAAACTTTGTAGGCAGTAAAGAACTGCCTCACTCCACACTTTGCTGCTTCTTCCAGTGTCTGCTGAAAACTCCAGCCAAGTGGATGTTGTTTTGGTGAATCTGTCGTTGTTCCTGATCTAGACACTTCTTTCTGAGCAAAGGAGATTTTTATCAAAGAATAACCTCCTCGGTGTTCATACCCTCCAAGGCAGGCATTCTGTCAGCTTGCTTTCTCAAGCAAAGGTATTAAAGATAGGGAGAGCTCCCCATGGGAATTAGAAGGAATGAATGTATCCCAGCAGGTCTCGTCTTGCTTTCTGAAGTAATACTATTGTGTGTATGAGTATAGTCCCTCAATTTTAAAAATGGAAAGGAAAAGGTGATGTAATTTGGGGGGGCGGAGGGAGGCACAGAGATGACTAGGGAAATCAGATTTCAAGATGGGGAGCATAAAATCCAGTGTAGTTGTGAGGAGGCTGCTCTTCTCAGCAGATTTGGGGATGTATTTGCATATCTAGATTCATCAGTATGTCAATGATCATTTGCTTTGGAAGAATAGTTCCCTCAGTACAAGTGCTTGAATGTTAATCTGTGTACTGGTTGTGGATGTGCTAGAGTTCATTTTCTTTATAACAGCTCCAGTGGTGATGTGTTTTCTGTATTTGTGGTGAAAATAGTGTTGATGACTCAGGCATCTTTTTGTTACTGTTGAGCAGTGCTTACAGGAGTCAAGGTCTTTTCTGCTCCTTACCTCACCCCACCAGTGAGGAGAGTGGGAGTACACAAGGAATTGGGAGGGGACACAGCTGGGACAACTCACCCCAGCTGACCCAAGGAGTGTCCCACACCATATGGTGTCATACTCAGCATACAGAGCCAGGAGAGGAAGGAGGAAGTGATGCACGTTTGTCTTCCCAAGTCAGCATTGTATGTGGTGGAGCCCTGCTTTCCTGGGGATGACTGAACACTGCCTGCCCATGGGAAGTGATGAATGAATTCCATGCTTTGCTTGTGTGCATGACTTTTGCTTTACCTATTACACTGCCTTTACCTCATCCCATGAATGGTCTCAATCCTATCTTTCTGATTCTTTCCCCCATTCCATGTGGGGGGAAGTGACTGAGCAGCTGGGTGGGACTTGGCTGCCTATTGGCATTAAACCATGACATTTAGTAATGGCTGTACTGTAGTTTATTAAAATGTTGAAGTGTTAGGAGCAGCGCTTGGGGAAAAGATTCAGGATAAACCTCTTGGATAACTTGCTTTAGAGACAGAGATCTGCAAAAAGCAGATAACTTTGTCTCATTACACTGGTTATTTCTGTCTACTTTCTTTAGCTGAGGAGAGGAATTGTGGATTTTTGTCTTTCTAGCTGTAGACTAACCTGGCAAGGGAACCTTATGAGAATGCCCAGTCACTTGTCTATCTGGAAACTGTAATCATAGCCCATAGCAAAGCATTCTCTCACATAGATAGGCATTTACATGAGAAAGCATAGTTGCTAAGGTACACTTGAGGTACAATTTGTCTATCAAGGACTGGCGGTTGAGGGATGAAGTTTTTTTTTCAGTTGTGAAGTTTATTGACAAGTTATGTGATGATAACATGTTTTTCTGCTAAGCTGCAGTGGGATGCATTCTTCTTACAACAATTTAAGTTCTTGTCTCTTGGCAGAATTATTTCATTATGAATCTGCAGCAGGTTGCTTGTGTAGTGCCCACAGAATGTATATTAAATTTGAAGTTGCAGTTTAGATAACATTTTTCTCCAAATGTCTTTTTTCCCACCCCCACATCCTGCAATATCTTCTTGACCGCATAGAATTCATGAAACTAGAGATGTTGCTTTGCAATAGATAAAATCTTTTACTACTTTGCAATTGATAAAACCTTTTACTTTATACTTTAGTATGGTGTCTTTTTAAGTATACGTGTATATATAAAAAAGATAATGGTTTTGGTAATTAGTAGATTATTTGCATATATTTCTTTAATCAAATGATACTTGCATTTGACTAACTTGCAGCAGATTGTCAGTGTCGTCAGAAATGGGCCCATAAGAAGAAGAGGCGTATAAGAATACTGATAATTCTGTAGAAATGACTGGTTACCATGTGTTTCTGCTGCTATGTACTTCTAGTTTTTCTGTGTGATTAAATCGTTGTAGCTTACTGATTTTAATGAGTAATTCGATTGCAGTGCCTCTGTGCCAGAAGGGACCTGCATTTTGAGCAGCGATATGACACTTGCATAGGAAGAGACTTGTTTTAAAAATTAATGTATGTTTAGTCTGTAAATGTACTGTATTAATTTATTGCCAAATTGTAGTCAAATAGAAGACTTTAAATGTAACTTTGCTAGTGAACTCTGGTGTTTTAAAGCTGTTTTTTTGATTCAGGTTTTGAATTTAAACATATTTATTTTCAGTTTCACCTATGAGAGGTAGGGACTACTCAAAACAGACTTCCATGGAATATGAGGGAAACTGTCTCGTATCAATTAGTTGTTGGGGTTTCTGAAGTTTAAAAGTATTTTTAAAACACTGCATTTCTTCCTGTTAAAAAATGTTTTCTTACCCTGCAGTGTTCTTGGCGAAATTACTGAAACGACTCTATGGTGAAACTTCATCATCTTCTCTCGTTCATACTTCAAGTAGAGAAGAGGAGGTGGTTCTTGAAAATCTTGGATCAAAATCTAAAGAAAAGAATTTGGATAACGTTCAGATTTCATCAGCAGATACTAGCACATCAACTAATACACCCTGTGAATCATTTCAAGGTGAGACTGCGTTGTCATTTTTCTGATAATATGCTTTTAAATATAGCTGCTTTATTTCAGAACAGTGTAGTGTGTCGTTGTTTTTCATCTATTGATACCAACAGATGAATCTGAGTACTAGTGCTGGTAGTACTTAATACCTGGAACACTTGAGGTCCTGTGAAAGTCAAGAAATAGTCTCGGTGTATATGCTTGGATGCAGCATTTAGCAATAGCAAATGTGAAAGTTCAGTGTAAGCTGTAACTGTCTTTGATATAATGTCTTCTAAATAGTGATAAAATTACTTCTACTGGCATAGCTCTGCTTAGCTTAGACATAAAGATGAAGATTGGTGGGAATACATAATCCTGCTCTCGTGTTGCAACAGAAACCCCATGGGGAACACAAATCCAACAGAAGGCAAATATTAATTCAGAGACTGTTAGTCTCTTGAAAAAGAGCATTATGTTGTGTGTGTTTATGCAGTGAACATGGCACATGAATACTTGAACAGGTAAGTAAAAGTCCTTTTTTTGTTGTTGGGCTTTTTTTTCAAATAAGTTACAGAGTGGGAATGGCATGCCAAAAGATGGAGCTGGAAAATGAGGTAGCTGTGGTATTACTTGTGGGTAAAAGGCTCTGTGCACAAGTATAGAATAAGTGTGAATTGCTTCGTATTCATCTAAAACCAGATTTTGCCATAAGTAGAAGGCTGTTAAACTGGCTTGAAATAGGAAAGTATGTTTCCCAAGAGTATAAAAAGCTTTCTCCAGGGGAGATGGTCAGCTATCCTTCTTACTTGCTCACAGGGAAGAACTGGTTGTGGATGTGGTCTGGGGTCAGAGAGTAATGTGTGGAAAGAAGTGAGCAGAATTGTTAGTAGAGTTAGAACTGTGTGCTCCACAGTAACAGAGGTTTGTCTTGTTCAGGGATCTGCCTGGTAGGATTAAATATGAGAGGATTGGTCTGAATTGCAAAAGAGCTGGTTGAAGAATAACCTCTCAAAGCACAAGAATGTCTTATTTTGACATGCAGAAAACTAAGCAATTGTGGCAGGATGCCTAACTGAGCTCAGATGTGTCTGGGAGAGCAGCAAAGGGAAGGTGAAGGAAGGCTAGCTGGGGACAAGGTAGGCACAGGAGCTGTGTCATCACTGTGGAATCAGTCCCACAGTCCCTGGCAAAGAAGAACAGAACATCTATTAACAGTAACCAGATTCAACCAACAATCCAGTGACACTGGACAAAATAGTGACAAGGCAGGTCTGAGGTCAAGCCAGTATGCCAAGTCTGTGTGTCAGTGTGTCCATCAATTGGTCTGAAATATCCCTCTGGTCAGTTTGGGTCCCAGCTGTGTCTTCTTCCACTCACCCCCAACTTCCTCACCAGTGTGGTAGTACAAAAAGCAGGAAAGGCCTTGGCTCTGTGCAAGCCCTGCTCAGCAATAACAAAAACATCTCTGTATTATCAACCCTGTGTTCAGCACAAATACAGAACACAGCCCCATACCAGCCCCTGGGAAGAAAATTACCTCTACCCCAGCTGAAACCAGCATGCCATTACTGTAATAGAAAGTTGCATGGAAATTTCAACTTCTGTAGTTCTGTATGTTTTATATTCAATTTGGTTTTCAAGATTAGCACTTCTAGTACTTCTTTTGTGTAGTCAATAATGAAAAGCATATTTTCAAAAGGTTGATAAAGCATTAAACTTACTCTGTACAATGGTATGTGATAGATACCAGGCTATTTAGTTGCTCTGTGATAAAGGTGTGCTAATTATACACAACTATGAAGTAATTTCTTAAGCTAAAACTATCTTCATTTATAGTGAATCTATAGCATTCCTTATAAATTAGGGCCTGGCAAAACTCTCACTGAAATGGGAGGTGCAGGGGAGAATTTATTTGACCTTGTGATTTATAACTCCTCTGATTTGTTTATACCTGATTCCTAATGCAATATTCTTCAAGGTAGTGAAAGAAAAGTTTTTCATTCAGAATCCTATTACAGGGAAAATGTAGCTTATGGGATAGGAAACGTGGAGTAAAAAACGCAGGTTTATATTTAGGATTTTCACAGCAGAGCAACAAGGCTGTTTTTGAAATTAACAGAAAACTATGACTGAGTTTGTTTTCTGTTGGAGGCATGCAGATGCCACAGTAGTACAGAATGGGTTCTGCCTTGATTCAAGTTGAACATATAAGTACTTTTTTTAAAAAAAGCAGCCTTGAAGTGATAAACTCATAAGAAAAAAAAGATAAATCAGTTACCCATCTGGGAAACCAACACACAACGATTGTTTTCTGGTTGTGATTTTATTTAAATTTAACGAGCTCTTGCATTTACATGTGTTGATTTTATAGCATTGGACACTGAAAGTACATGTTTAGAGATAGGTAGAAGGTTTGAAATACAAACTCTGTGGCCTTGGTAAAGGAAAAACAGAAAAGCATTGATTGAATTTTTTGATCATAAACTGTTTTAAGGGACTTCTTACTGACAGACCAAATATTACGGGCATAACTACAAGGCAGCTGATGATTTAAGAAGCAGTAGTCAAAGATGGCTAATAGAAAGCAACAAGGGAAAATGAGGGACTTTTCTTTTGTAAATACTAACTCTTTCCTAGTATGAAAGTGATTATTTCAGTCCTACAGAATACTACTAAAAATGATCTAGTGTCAATAAAAGGTTGAGGATTTCTTTAAAAATAAACTGTTTTAATTCTTTAATATTTTCTAGCATTAAATAACAGATTTTACTATAAAACTCATCACAATGTCCCATTTGCCTTTAACAGTTATTCTCAGATTGTGAAAATACCATTACCTATTTGTGTCAGCTAAACCGCCATCACCTTGCCCCTGTGAGATTCTGATCTTTATGGGACTGCAGTTTGCAGCATTGCCTTTAAATTTTATGGGCATGTCTCTACTGTCCTTCCAGATGCAGGCTTTTAAGATCATACTTTTATATCCTGTAAATATTTGCATTTATATGCCTTTTTTGAGACCAGATTGAAGCTCAGATGCTTAAGAAGATGGAACATCAGGACCTCTGTTAATGATTGGTTCTCATTTAATTTTGGATAATTAACAGTTTAGTATCAGAAAGGGTTATTCCATAAAGCTCCTCACATAGTTCTGGAAGCTTACGGTAAGACCTGGAATAACTGGAGGTGGAAGGCAAATTCTGAGGGACACTGTCCTTTGTAACTATAGAGAGGCTTTCTGACTAGTATTTGCATTTTCTTCAGGAAGGTGGTAGTTCTATTAGGCATGGAGAAAACATATGGTGCTGTCATGCTTCTTCTGGACCCCAAAGAAGAGTAGTCATATCTTTTTACTTGAAAAGAGAAATTTTGGATTTTTTAAAAACAAACCAACCAAAACAAAAAAACCACACACACATACTAAAAAAAAATCTACAACCCCGCAAAAAAGGAAGAGCCAACCAACTAAACAAATGGCAAACCCAAACAAAAACAGAGCACTTGCCTGTGTGCAGAATTTCAGTTCTAGGGCATAGATAATAAGATATACCTTCCCTTTCAATTATAGTTGTCCTAAATCAGACTTTTCCCCCCTTTTGTACCAAAATACTTAGTGAGAAAATGAATGTAGCTGAAGTAGGGATTCCTATTCCCTAGGACAATTAGAAAAGACTTTCTAAATATCTCTCCCCCTGAGGAACTTGATTCGTCCATTGCGAGAGCTATAGTTCTTAACTTCAAAAGATGTAATAAAAGATTTTTTTCCTACTTCAGCATAAAGTTAAAAAGGGTCTAGATTATCATCTTTATTACCTTAAACCATCTAAAAGTTACACACATAATGAACCTGATTCTTATGGCATGCAAAGCATTAGAAGAGAGCAAATGGAGAGTTGAAAGCTCCGAAAATAAGAGAATATTTTCCTTAAATGAAGGATATTTTGTGAATATGCTTCCAAATACTGTATTAAAAATGCTTTAAAACTTGCTGCATCACAAAAAAAAAAAAAAGTATCTGGCAAAAGACTGAGCATTTCAAAATATAAATTGCTCACATGGTTATGGGCTTTGGCTAAATTATGTCCTGAGAATTGGTTTTATTAGTTTTTGACCTTTGTTAGGGCCAGATCTACTTGCAACAAGGATTAATATAATGAAAAATCTTTCTCGTGAGGTCTGCAGCTCTGTGATTTCTTTACTTTTTTGTTGATATTTTAAAAGCTCAGTAATTGCTTCTAATAGCCTTGTAGTATATATTCAGAAGCGACACGCATGCTTCTAACTAGAGATTTGCTCACTGTAGAATTGGCTTTTTCACAGAATCACAGAATGTGTCAGGTTGGAAGGGATCACAGTGGGTTACCCGGTCCAACCCCCCTGCTCAAGCAGGGTCATCCCAGAGCACATGGCACAGGCTTTCACAACCTCTTTGGGCAATCTGTCCCAGTGCTCAGTCGCCCACACATTAAAGAAGTTCTTCCTCATCTTCAGGTGGAACTTCTGTGCATCAGTTTCTGCCCGTTGCCTCTTGTCCCGATCCTTGGCAGCACCAAGAAGAGCCTGGAAATGTTTTCTTGACACCCCGTGTTTTAGATACTTACACACGTTGATGAGGTCCGCTCTCAGTCATGTTTTCTTCAGGTTGTACAGGCCCAGCTCCCTCAGCCTTTCCTAGTACAAGGAAATGGCCTCCTTAGTCTCTGACTTTTTTTTTGTGAGAATTATAACTGCTTTTTATAAGACTTGGGATTTACTGATCAGTATTTAGCATCTGCCTTATAAAAATGAAAATTTCAGGGTTTATGGAGAAGGATAATTGCATTCAAGTGAAATGTATAATGTTCAGTTTGTCAGTATAAAGCATACTGTGCCACTTTTGATTTTTGCTTTTTCCCTAATTCTGAAAAAGGATTTTGAAATGCAGAGAGCCTAGCCAGGGTTTTGGATCTTGTGGAGACAACTTACTTAAACTTTTCTTCTCCTTCATTTATTTAACTAAGAAATAGTGAGGAATGTTACTACGCTGTTGCTAGTAATAGATTTTAGATTTCTAAAAAACCTGGAATCCATGTTATGCTATATGAATGGACAAAACACAATTTACTCCTTATTCATTAAATAAAAGTGTGAACATCTTATCAAATGTGACGTATCCCAGTATTGTTACCCTGTGTGAGGATTTCATTTCGAAAATCACTGCACTTGTATGATTATTTTATGTTCTTCTTATTTGTTCCACTGAAGTTATGGATGCTGACAGTGTACTGTATTTAAATCATCACTAGGTCTGTGTCCTTCCTCATACTAATCCTGTCTTCCTGCAGCCATTTTACTGTCAAAAACTTAAGCTAGTGACAGAAATGGCTAGAAGACAAAACTTGTCTGAAAACTGCATGAACTGCCCTGCCTTTTAATTGATCAAATTGATTAAGTGCTTATGGTTGAGAAATTGAATTCTAGCAGTACTCAATGCAATAAACAACTTTAGAGACTTGTTAAACAATTCAGCTTTGCTTTAGTTAATTACTTTGAAAAGCTGTCTATTGTGGGTAAGCTAAAGAGCAATGGAGATTATAATTATTATACAATGAAGTGTTGTCACACACTCTTAAAGTCTTTTCTCAAGGGTTTAAAAGTTCTCTCATTACATGGTATATTACAGTGCTATTATGTTGTGCAAATGGGACAAATGTATCCAGGAATAGAGTATTTGGCTGAAGATACCACCCCGGGTGGCTGTGGTAAAAACAGCGCCCAGCCAGTTTTACAAGCCAGTATAGTTACGTGCTTTAGGGGAATTTGGAAATCTGGTGTTTAGGGGAGAAGGGAAAACAATTCCAAAATCCAGCCTAAAAAACCTAACCAATGCAAATCCTACAAGAAAAAAAACCCCCAAAACCCTCTCTCTGCTCAGACTGAGTGGGCTGCATCCATAATATCTGTAACTTTTGTTTGTGACAGAAACAGTTCTGTTGTTGTCTCCAGTTCCTCTAGCAATGCTTTGGAGGGGTTGTTTGCTGCTGGTTGGCAGATTCCTTCTTTTTCTAGTGTTCTTATGTGTATGTGTTAACTCATGCTTCTCTTCTACATGCTCATTTCAAACAGCTTAGCTGTGATAGGAAGAGCTGCTGGCCTCTGTGAGACCCAAAGCAGTTCAACAAGTAGCTCATCTAACACAGTGTAGTGCTTGCCTGGGTAGAGTAGAAAATGCCAGCTTGAGCTCTGACTGTTAACAAGCTCTAAACCCAAACTAGTCAACTGCAGGAAAACTAATTGTCTTGGTAAAGGAAAAATGGCGTGTTTGAGAACTTGATAAAATAGCCTTGTTTCACCTAGAGAATGGCTGATAGTACTAAATGGAATTGAACTGCAGCATAATAAATTTGTGTTAGCATTCCCACTGTCCACCTTGACTCCTTGTTTGAAATAATCTTCATACATTGATGAAAAAAGGGGTTGTGTGAGACACCACTCCTGCTCCAGTTTACACTGGGGAGTTTATCACTTAAGCTGCTATTGTCAAAATCATAGTTACTCAGAGTCAAATCCTGGATTTTCTGCTGTTGCACAAGCTTACTTTCTACTTGTGTTTCCTATCAACTCTACCCTCTAAAAATTACTTGAAAAGTGGAAATGTTTATTATGTAAGCCTGGTACTGAACTATGTTCTGAGCAAATACTTTTCCATGATCTTCTGTGCTTTGCATTATTTTTTACACAAGTGAGAGTGGACTGCTACCAATAACTTCTAGTTATGGAATAGAAAATGTGAGTTTAAGGGGGCAAAAGCTTTAAAAACTTAAATTTTGTTTGCTTTTACTCTTATAAGCACATCTATTTATTTTCTGATCTTGTTTCAGGTACATCCCAGTAATGATATAATCACTTCATCAGTGAGGATAATTAAATAATTGCAACCTAGACGTGGCCTTTTAGATTCNTTTTTTAAGGATTCATTAACAGGGATATATTTGGCTTTTGTGAAGTGTGTTGAACAAATAAGATCTGCAGCAGGAGAAGTAATTGAGCTGGGTATCAGCATAACATAAAGACAGCCTTATGTTCCTGTTTATACAGCTAGAAATCTTAGACATCTAATCAAAATATTGCATATAGTCATATACTGGGGCATATAAGGGACACATATACCATTTAGCTGTATAGTTTGTTTCATCATTACCTCCTACATTCAACTTTCAGAAAACAGCAAAATTTTAATTCTGCCATCTGTCTGTAGTCAGATTTGCCTCTGAAAAGTGTTCTGTCTCTTGCTTTCCCCAATCAGTGGTTTCTCCATGCTTCACTCTCACTTTGTTTTGTGCTTAGTTTTCATTATTTTTTCCAAGGAAATGTAGATATTTTGATGGCTTATGGTAAAAAGCAAAAACATCTTCCCCAGATCATGATTGAGAACAAGAGTAAGAAAGATTTGTACTTAACCAGTTTTTTCTCTGTGACAAAGAATGTCTGCTACTCATAATGTAGTGAAACTGAAGCTGAGTTATAATGGTAAGTGCTGTCTCCAACAAAATGAGCTATAATACAGCCTTTCTACATGTCTAAAAAATGAACTAAATCTAAGAGTTAGTGTACATGTGGGAGGTAGTGAGGGAAATAAATATGAGCTCTCTTGTTCCTTGTTTTTTATGAATTTCCATTTCCAAGTTTGGCCCTTGTGAAATGTCTTTATTGACCTCAGTTTCCTTTTGAAGTTTTTGGTTTTCAGCAAGCTGAAGGAAAACATCATGATGAGGAAGTACTTCTGAGGATTTTCTCATTTTGTTTTCTTCTTTCAGTGCTCTAGTCTAGTATCCTCTGTAATCTACTAAGAAAGCACACTTTCTCTTTTCAGTGAACTGAAGAACTGGGAACATGAAGTGTCAGAAGGGAAGTTGTAGTGAGCTGGCTTGAGTTTCACCGTGCTACCAGGCACATATGGTATCTACACTAAGAACTGGGAGCAGTCTTCTGTAATATGATTAGGATTCTAAAAGATAATACCCTGGGAATGAAGTGAAAACATGCTTTGCTTGAATAACAAAGGATAGTGGACTTGTTTTTGTGTAAACATAACTGAATAAAGTATCAGAAATTAAAGTCAATCAAAAAATTCTGTACTGCTGTCTGTACTAATAGGTTGTAACCATTAGTATTATTTTAAAAAGGATTGGAATGAAATAAGTGTATTGTACTGCTTCCCCACAATGTTCTCCAACAGTTGTTGCTAAGGATTTTCTGAGCCAGATGACTACATGTATCTCTTTAATTATAAGACTTTTTTCTTTTATCACTTTGTCTAAATGTATGTAATTGTGCAATTCAGAATAGAACTTTAAATGTTGACATTTTACTTGGCAAAGAGGGAGATTTGTCCTTCCATAAAGAATAGCAGGCATCTTCAGAATTATAAAATTTAAAAACTGAACTTTGCAGAAGAAAAAAACTTTTTCAGCATTCACTCCTATTGGTGCTAATAAAATACATGACAGTAATAACAGTGTATTTGAGATAACTGGATATCCAAAAGTCATTCAGAAAACTTTTTTTTTTTGTATTTAGAAAAAGATGGAGAATCTTTGGAAGGAATATATATCATCTGCCAAGAAGTGGCTTGAGTGACTGCCCTTGTTTATTCCAGTAAAATAAGGGTAATGAGGTAGAGTCTATAGTGACTGGTAGAGTCTGTTCTTTTTTTTCTGTTTTCCACCCAGTGTGACTTCTCTAGTATTGAGGGAGAGAATCCTGTTGAAGACTGCAGTCAAGCAGTAGGAGGTCCACCCTTCAAGGAAAAGGATTGTGCTTTCCAATTGCACAGAAGACTAAAAGCTTCTGTCTTTGTGTAAAGCATTCTAGTTTGTGTGAGACTGGAAGATGAGTCTGTGCGAGTCAACCTGGGAACCGGGGTTGTTTGTACATAATGTAACACCTCATGTCTCTGAGGCTACTTTAATGTATCTTATCATGGCAGACTGAAATAGCTTGATGTCCAGGAACTCGGATATTATGTGAACAAAAGTGAGTATACATTGGGAAATGGTGGTATTTAGGTTCACTGGATATGTTTGTGCTATTGAAGGATGTTTTGATGTCTTCACATTGATAAACAGGAAAAGTATTTTTTAGTACCACAGTTCAGGAGGACACTCAAGGTGTGTACAGTTAGTCACTGATATCGCCTTTGGTAGACTTCAGTTTATGGAGGTTTTTGAAGGAGATGACTCTTGCCCAGGATTTGTATCCTGTCTTTATAGATGCTTGTCTTGCTAGTCAGTGAAGGGGAAAGTTACTGTGTACAGATAATGAGGTGTATATGTTCCTTGGGAATTGTCAGGCTTTTGGGGTCATAGTCTCACTTGTATGCAATAAAAATGAGAAATAGCTATAACAGGGTCATATTCTAGCTAACTTAATAAGTAAAATCATACTTTAATACAAAAATTTTAAGGGAAATAACAGATCCCATTCAAGGCTTTTTTTTGCCCTGGTCATAGCTACTGGAACACCATGCAGAAAATGCCTGTTAGCAATAGTGAGTTTTGTAGAGTGTACTACCCTGAACTACTCAGACCTTGTATTTGATTCTGTATCAATTCCTCATTTCCTATGTATGGTGGTTTAGGAATAGTAGTCTCAAATTTGGTACTCCTACTAAAAAGAAAACCACCAGCTGCCTCCCTCCCCTTCTCCATTAGGAGACAAAAGGCAAATCAAGATAAGAACAACTGGAAACAGCAGTGAGGTATGAAAACAAACAGTAACAGTGACAATGGTAATGACAATAATGCACAAAAAGAGGGTGATTTACCTGCAAAATGTTCACTGAGCTCAGGACACTGAAAAACAATGGCAGCTCCTCTGCCTGGCATGCATTCCCTGTGACTAGAAAGGAGCAGCTGTCTTCTTGGAAGTTAGAGTCTCTTTTCCCAGCCCCTGGAGGTGATGTAAGGTGGTACTGAATAACGTTGGTTGGTGTCTTGGCCATGTCCTCTGGGCACAGCACAGGGCAGCCCAGAACTCCTGGATCAAGTACTCTGGTGGGCTCAGCCCACCCAGCAGCTGTGACTACAGGCGTGTGCCACTGCATCTGGGTGCTGCAAAAAATAATCAGCTGTCCTGGTCAGAACTAGGACAAGGTGCTTTTCAATAGAGACCTATTTTTGGGGATGAACTCTTTCCATCTGTTTTGAAAAGTGATAACTGGGTGTAAGGGGTAATGTTGTGGAAAGGATCACAGTCTTGCTAAGATTGGGCTAATTTACAGTTGTTGGCGGGGGGGGATGTGCTGCAGGATTTTCTAGTTCAACTTGGGTTCTCTGTTTGCTGTTATGAGTTCTTCCCTATGGGAACTTAACTTGGGTGAGTTATCAAAGCTTTCTGAGTTGCAGAGAAGCACTTCACAGGTAAAACAAAATTTTTGTTTGATTGAAAAACTGTACAGGGTGCTGATGTTCAGTCACTGGCAGTGGGCCTTCTGTGAAGGGAAGATTGGGGATGCCAACATTGTAAATGACCTTTAGCTGTTGGGGCTTTTTTTTTCATGAAATAAAACTTCAGAAATGTGATTCATGACTTTCAACTAATAAAAGGGGAGCATTCTTTATTATCTCTAGTATCTGATTGTATTTTTAATCACAGAAGCCTCTTTATGTCAGTTTTATAAGCTCAGCCATTTTCTTTGCAGCAGTGTTTGACTTTATTACCAACCCATCTCTTCTAAGCCCAAGGAGACTCTGGCTCCAGGCTGCAAAAATCCATATGTAGATATGGTAACAGTTTGGTTTGACACACTTGCATAGGAGTAACAAAGACTAATTCTTTATTTATGGGCTTGCAAACTTCTTAAAGTTGCATCTGGTGTGAACAAATATGTGATTTGGAGACTCCCATTTAAAGAGGCAAAATTAAAAAATATAGTCATGAGCCATTATTCATTTCTATAGAAAGAGTTGTAACTGTTCTTCCTCATAGGACTGTGTGTTACAGATGGTCCCTCAAATTCTGTTATATGTAACTATTTTGTCTGGGAGGTTATTATCCCAATATAGTTACTGCTTATATGATTAAAAGATTTAAGTTTTTCAAGACCATTGTAAATTAAGTTTAATGTTTTCCTGATCATCTTTGTTTTACAAAACCTAAATAAAAATGGAAAAAAGGGGAGACTTGAAATCCTTCACGGGGGAATAACTTAAACATTTATGCATTCTTATAATTTTAAACTGTCACTAATTAGCACTTCATCATTAATCAACATGGATGGGGGGGAAAAAGTCAATGCAAGTACTGCCAGTTCAATGATTTGCCATCATCTACACAGAAAGGATCTCTGTCGAATTATCCCATGTTAATTATTAATGGATTTTTCCCAAATTGCATAGTTGCTCTTCATCTCTCTGTATCTCTTCTGTATTTCTTCATCTTCTGTATCTTTCCCTTTATTATCCCTCAGAGTAAGTATCATCAATACTGTAAAATTTCTGCCTCCTTCAAGAAAAAGACAATGTTTTTCTAATGTGTTTTCAAAACAAATTTATTGCCTCATGATGAAAACAACAGTGGTGTTTTCAGAAGTACTTTGAATGTTAAGAAATGTACTGTATTGTTTTTCAAGTAGGCTGTCAGAGAAATGTCAGTGCATAGTTAAATTCCATATTAGAAATACAGAAGTAATTCTCATTAGGGATCTACCAGATGCAACCCCAGTTTAAATATTTAGGAATTAGTCCAACCATAGTTGCACATAACTGCACCTCAGTGATTGATTGGCTCATATGGGATTTTCTAACAAGTTTGTGGTGTAAGGAGGTTGATTGTGTCCACCTGCCAGAAATGTGTTTATTGTATATAATTTTAATAGCTTACTCTGTGTTTTAAAGGGACACATTGCCCCTAAGAAGGGAAGGCTAGTGCTGTGTCTGTGCTGACTTATGGAGCTGTCTGTGTGTTAAAAAACCCAACAAAACAACAAATACAACAAAAAAAGCCCAACAATCCAAAATTTAAAAACTTCACACTGAGCTATCTAAAACTATAGTGCAACATCTGGAGACACCCTGAAATCCTGGCCTTCTGGAAAGGCTTTTTTCTCACTGTGGTTGATCTCTGTTGTCACTACTCTGCTCAGAAATATGGTCTGGTTTCGTGTGAATGGAGCAGAGATGTGTCTCTGTCACTTCTTGTCTGGTGAACAAATGAGGTTTCTACTGCTGCTCTTGAAGGTACTTTAAAATACCTTTCAAAGAGTAAGAAACCATACTAAAACAGAGTGCTGCCATCACTACAAATAGTTTCCTATGCAATGAGATAGTTGGAAAGTTGGCCCTTGGCACTTCCCCTCCTGCCCTAGAAAGAAGTAGAGCAGGATGAGGAGGTGAGTCCTCTGGGGCAGGCACTGCTGAGGCTTAGTCAAGTGTGACTTTCAAACTTCCTTTGTCTTTGCACTCTTCAGAGAAGCATAGGCTGTGATTAAGCGGTGTGCAAATGGGAAAACCACAGTTTTGTGGTTCTTTTCTATTGCTTCAGTCACTTCCTAATAAGCTTGTATCCATCCATCCATCTTTTGTGAAGCAGTTCTTAAAGAAATAGTGTCTGCTCATGCTGAATGGGGAAAAAAATGTTTAGAGTCTCTCTTAAAATATCCCTGTAAGTGGAAGCTTCTTCTGAAGATAGGGGAGATTTGCCTGATACAATAGAAAAGAAATGTTTCTGGTGTAAAGAGCTAACCCATAGAGTATTTGTTTATTTGTAGATGCTATGGAATTTGGTGCAGTTCTGTTGGTCATAGGATATATTCAGTGTTCCACACCTGACCCTCTGTAAGGATTTTCAAGATCATTTATTGCTGTAGTTGGGAAAACATTCGAGAAAATCTGTAGTGAGACCAATATTGAGCCAGATACTTTGGATTTTCTGTTTTGCAGGTAATGATGATACAGTTATATCTCCAAGAAGAATTTACACGGTGGATCTTCCTCCGGAGGGTTATATTGCAGTTACTCCAGATGCTCTTAGTAATGCAGTTAATGAAAACTCTGCCAGCAGTGCTGACTCAACAGGTAAGTTTTGTATGGTTGTTACTGTGATGAATTTTTCAGAAGGGAAACTTCTTAACAGCTCGTATCAAGTAGATTCAGACTGCAAAAAAAAAAGTATTTAAAGCAGTGCTGCCAGTGGGTGTCACTGTTTTGCAACATAAGCAAAATGAGGATGTGCATCCCTATGGGTTCATTTCCATCGTTTGGGGTTTCTAGACTAGATTCAGCATTTGGTGATAGCAATGCAGTGCCACAGATCTTACTGGAGTAACATAGAACCTAACTGAGGACAAAGTCTTTAGCTCCTCCCACTCCAGTGACATGTACATTCATATTATGCCTGCTAACTAACAGTCATTATTTTTAAGGGTAAATATTAGGTAAAACTGTTTTACTAAGTCTACCCTTGATGTTCTGAGGAATTGGGTAAGGCTTAACAACCTTTCAAATTTGCCTCTCTCGGAACAGGTATTCATCATTGGAGTTGGTAGGGGGAGGTATCAATCCTTTAATGTTGAAAGGCTTTCTAATGAGAAAATATGACCATATAATTCAGAAACAGTATTTGATGTTGTCAAAGGATGCAAGAGAAGAGGCACAGAATCTGTAAAGTGGGTTCTAAGTTGACCTCAGTTAAATATGTGGTTTTCTGAATGACATTGCCAGCGTTCAGTTGATTCTTTCTGTCTTTAGAAAGAAGTCCTAAGCTTAGACAAGACAAATGAATTTAGTTTTTTTCAATTGCTGTATTCCTGTGTATATATATTTGTCCAAAATTGTGTATCACTGTCATCGGCCACTAGGGACGTTCTATAGCAAAGAAGATCCCCAGGTAAGGCAGCTGAAGTAAAACACCTGATAAGCAGCAATTATTAAACTGCAGTTTCAGTTTCAACCTGGAGATTGCCTTAAATACTAGGAAAACCTGAAATATAACTTGCAGATATAGAAAGGCAAATTCTGCTTGTCTTAGCAAACAATACCCATGGGGTGAATTTTGAGCTTGGAAATTTGGTCTACAGTCTGTTCTGAGCTCCAGTCAGAATCTGAATACAAGTAAAGCTACCAAAGTAGCTCAAGGAACTGAAGCAAAATACAGCATGACTGAGGGCACATCAGGAATATTCTTGGTGTGCAGTGGTTTAAAGGCCATTTTTGAGTGAAAAAGGAGTAACTATATCAGAGTAACATAAGAGTAGATATTGATAGTTCCTAGATTATGAATGGAAAGATGTTCTAATTTAGAGCTTCTAGGCTGTGCTCTTCTCAGTTAGATAGGATTCATGTTGCGAATCCAGAAGCTGTTTCTAGGTTACCCTTAGTAGCCTTAGTTCTGTTTAGTTGTAGAACTGTCTTTGGACAGTTCCTTTGGTTTCTCTTTCCCAGCATGTCACATTCAAGCTGCTTATGCTGATCTTGAAGCATCTTTTCTATCCTTCCATGCCATGTAATTTGCTTGTTATTTCATGTACTTTTCTTTCAGATATTAGAGGAATGCTTCTTCCTCTTCTGTGTTTTGCTGATAAGACTAAATGAAGTCTCATAGTGCTTTGTAGGTAAATTCAGTTTTATACAGGGACTTAAGTGGCTTTTAAATAAAACACTAGCATGTATACTGAACACTGCTGCAACCGAGATATGTTGTTATTAAGGCATTAGCATGGAACTTTTGTGGCAAATTTACTCAGCTGCTGTTTAAAATCTATGAATAAATCGGATTATGTGTGGTGCATATTAGATGTTGCAATGATACGTTATTATACATAATTAGATTTTAGATACATTGCAAAGCAGTTAAACAGAACAGAATTTAGGATTGAGTTATGTTGTCTCTTTTTAGAGTCATATAAATACCTGCCTGGTTTTACAGTGGATAAAGTATTGAACAATGGCTTTATTTGCTCATTTTTTAGATTTAATATTTTCCTTTACTATTTCAAAACAAATGTCCTCAACCATGATAGCAGTAAGTAGAGTTCTGATGTTGCTTAGTGACAGTATTAACTGTTGGAAGGAGAATGCTCTTAGCTGATCCCAGTTTCACTCTTCAGGAAGAGTAAGTTTTAAGTTTTAGCCACTTTTTAAACAGTTAACAAAGGATCTGGAATTCTGGGAGATTTAGTTTTGGATTGGTTTGTTATTTGGCTTTGCACTTTGTGCAAAGTTTTTTGTTATACTTTGTAATGCACATTTGCCATATGCACTTTTCACATAGAACCAAGAAAAAATAAGTTTGAAGTGAAGGTTTTTAATCTGTGGCTCCTTCTGCAAGGTAGGTTTGACTGGAGATGTTATTCTTGCCAGGTATTTGCCTAATTATTTTTTAAAATCTCCTTATAGGGAGATTTTTCTTACATTCCCTTTTTTACTCACTCTGGTGTTTCACTACCCTTGAATGCTAGATGTTTCTTGCTGCAGTTTAGACCCTTATTTGTTTTGTCTAAATAAGGATTGGAGAACTGTGCTAATCTTGCAGGGGTGAGGGGATGTGGTTCACTTTAGTCGTGTATGTCATTTAAGCATACACAAAAATCTATTGCAGGATGAAGTCTGTGATTTCAGGCAGTGTTCATAAAATATAAAAAGAACATTTTAAGCAAGCACACCATGGATTACTTAGTTTGCTCACCTAGATTTAGTTGTATATCCCTTATTTAGATCTTTTTTGAAGAGATAAAGGAAAGCTCTAATGAGAACCTTTGACACTAAAGGAAAAGAGGGGTGCATGCATGACTGTATGTATGAATATTTTATATATATCTGTTATCTTTAGAATTGTCCCAGGTATTCCCAAAGGACCAGCTCCATAAGGTGAAGTTGAGATTTGGTGTATGCGTTGTTTTAATCATGATACTATCTATATGATGTATGTTGTATGGCAACAGGTAATCTTCCACTGTGTTTCCTAGATATTTGAGCATGTTGTTTATGTACTAGGTAAGAGAAGGTTCCTGTGCTGTCCTTTTCTAGCCCAGAACAAAGTGGAATTAATGATGTGGAAATTCAACAAAAAGAAATCCGACTCAGAAATTATTTTAATTGTTTATCAGACTTGTCATGAAAATAATATGACTTTTATTTTAGGATTTAATTTTTTCAGTTCTACTGTATGTCACTGTGATTTGCTATGTCCTCTGAATAAATTAAGAAAACCAAGTATGAGTCTCTGAATGAATATAACAAGATCGTCAAGAGGAATAGATGTGCCATGGCTGTCATTTCATTATGGTAGCTTAGTCTGTGGAAGATTGAAATATTCAGTCACTAAAATATGTGTTTCAACATCAACTGGTTTTGAGAAATGGTTTAAAAGTTGAAATTAATTCAAACTATAAAATAAAATAATTTCTTGTCAGCTCTAAAATATGTTTGAGTTTTTCTATTATTATTGTTGTTTAGACTGCTAGTTCCATTATGGCTGATATTGTCAGGATGAAATTATGATGCGCAGAATAACTTCTGAACAAAAGACGTGAAGAAAATTCAGGTAGTCTGTTACGTGTGTGTAGCGTCTTGAGTCACCTAAAGGCAGCCATTTCAGGAAGACTTAATGGTGCTTAAGCTTATGTTTGTTTTTAAGGAGATGCTATTATGAATCATATGTTGACTACTTACATTCTTGGCAGGTGGTTGGGAATGTGATACGTCACAAAACTGATATACTCAGCACACCAAGGGAGCAATGTGTTTTAAGCAGCTAAGGTCAGCAGCAAACTTTTTTTGCTGATAGGTAGCACCAGTTGTGAAACTCCAACATTATGAATCTTTTTGTAGCCTTCAAACCAGAGGAATCATTAGACAGTTTAACTTAATCTTTTGTACCTGTTGAGCTCAGCACCAAACCAAAAACCAAAAATAGCTATTCACGTTTCAAAGATGTCACAGACACTCCACTACTTTCTAGTGCTAACGGTTAATTGGTCTCACTCTATTTAATAAAATTTTTAAAAACTGAAAATTGCTTTTTCTGCCTTCCTCCATTGAAATGAAGGGCCTCCATTAAGCAGTATTTTCTTCCTACAAAGAAGCACAGTAATCAAGTCACCATCAATCTTTTTGATTAAACAGGTTCACTTGTGCATTGCTCTAAGATATTTACTTCAATCCCCAAGTCACATTTGTAGGTCTTTTAGGTATCACCCTTTTCACAGCATCTTTTTAAGAATATAAACTCCACTACTGCATGTAGTATTTGTTTCTTTACCCTTTAAGAGACTAGTTCTGTATCAATGTTTTAGATATGTTTTCAAATTAATTAGAGGGTGTGACAGTAGACAAAAGAAACAGTTCATTTAAAAATTCTTCTGCTTTAATTCCACAGTAGCTCATTCATATGTACAGTTATCTCAGTGATATTGCAATAAATATTGTTTATGTAGGGCTTCTTAACTGTAAATCAAAATGTTTAACAGTACTCAGTGTTACTTCTTTTAAATAAAAGAGTTCAGGAAAGAACTCAACATGAAATAAACTCAGCTTCTCTTGAAAACAAAGCAGTTTAAGAATACTTACAATTGTTTTTCTGAACCTTATATCTGAGAGAAAAAGCTATGGAAAAACTTCCTGCAAATCAGGCTGTCTTATAGTGCCTTCTGTCAGCTGCTCCTGCACTGACTGTCCAGAGTCTTGTGGCAACTTCTGTGAGAATATCCAAGGCTCATAACAAGACTAATTGAAGGAATTATGGCAGTTTCAGAGTAAGGACTCTGCATTTGCAAACTGAAAATAATATAATTCTTTCCAGTTTTGTTCATTTTTTACTAGAATAACAAGGCTATGAAAGGATTTTTATGAACAAAAATCCTGTCTAATTCATTACTTCATTAAGTATGCCTGAATAATGACAGATGCTGCAGTACAGCTGTTAGTATAATGGCCAGTGTTTGCTACACAGATGCACCAAATCATATTTTAAATCATAGCATAAATAAGTTAGTGGGATTGATATAGAGATATGTAGGTTTTGGTTTTTTTACAACTTGCTGGAAAAAATTTTTGCTGT
This sequence comes from Illadopsis cleaveri, assembly GCA_013399915.1. Lineage (NCBI taxonomy): Eukaryota > Metazoa > Chordata > Aves > Passeriformes > Timaliidae > Illadopsis > Illadopsis cleaveri. Next base: position 288,502 of record VXBB01024192.1, on the reverse strand, counting down.
TCTGCTTTTAGCTACTTTTATAACTCTTTGAGCTTTGCTTCTTTTTCCTTTTGTTAGATTTGTTAGCATGGTCTTTCCTTTTCTAGTAAGGGTGGCATGGACTTGGAGATTGAAAACTTACTTGTGAAAGAGTTATTACTTTAAAAGTTGGTTTCAATAATTCAGCAAGGAAGGAGCGGTGATTATATGGCAGTTTGGTCTTTTTTGTATTTCTAACAGTTAGGCTAAGTGTTTTTTGGGGTTTTTTAAATTGATTAATTCCTCTAGTTAATTTTGGATGTTCCGTTTTTAATTCTCTGCCAGTTTGGATGTCACTTTTTAGTATTAAAACAATGTATCTACAATGATAAAATTACAGATGTTAACATTCTGCAGTTTGGCTTTGTCCTTGCAGAAATCAATGTATCACTCCCAGTTTGTGAACTGCAGACTTTTCTGAGCCATCAACAGCTTCAGGAATTCTCATGTGTATGTGATCATCAGAAAGCAAGCTGTAGCAACAACACCTCTGTTGAGCCTGTTACTATAAGCTTTTTCAAAATGTTGTGGTGTTTAGAGATTAATCAATAACTTGGAAGGAGAGATGCCTGTGAGGTTAAGGAACTTACTTCTCTACAGCTTGTTTCTTCTTCAGCTTAAGTGCACTTGACATTTTGGAATCAGTTACAGTGAAAGATGCCACAAACACATAGAGATGTAGGACAGCTATAGCTGAAGAATTCTGTAGTTCAGATGTCTTTTCCTTCCATGTCCTCTTGGCAGACCTTGTATTTGTTGATAGATGCAATGACATTCCTTAATAGATAAAATCACCACAGTTTTCTTTCTGAAATTGAATAAGATTAAATAACCATTTTTATTTTCAGAGTTCAGATAAAGTATTTAATCATTTTTTAAATCTGACTTAACTTTTAGAAAAAAAGAAATCTAGATCCAGTAATGTTCATATGTACACTGACATTGTTATTGGTTGATTGCATCACTGGAATTATATTAAAAGTTAAGAAAGACCTAAATCAACTTCTCTAATACTGATTTGGAAAAATTTTGACTCCTTTTCAATCCGAACAGGCGAAGATTTCCTTTTTAAATGACACCTGATTTAAGGGTTGTCAAGAATTCTAGTTATGTGTTTAACTTTTATCATACTTAATTTTAAGGAATTAAGTGTATACTTGAAAGAAGGTGTTTGCTGATGTACTTGCATTGTAAAAGCTGACTAGTGTGAAGCCATCTTCTTGGAAATATTTCTAGTGTACAACATGTGATACAAATTATAAATATTAAAGGTGAAGCTTGGGCAGGCACTTGGGAGAGCATATCCAGACTACCAGTGTCCTGGAGCAGTGGTGCAGGCAAATTCTGTGCTCTGTCAAGCAGCCAGCTAGAATGGAGTAATCACTTCTCTTGATTTCATAGCAAACAAGTCTGAACCTCCTGAAGGCAAGTGTAGAATTTACCAAGAAATTCACTGCTGTCCACTGAGGGTTTTAAACACAGGACTGGGCTATCAATTGAAGCTCTAAGGATGACTCACTAATTTAGGTTTACATACAGTGTAGAAACCAGTCATTTCTAACTACCATTATCTGCAACTATTTACATTTTCTAAATGCCAGTATATTCACAACCATATGGGACTATTGTAGAACTCATGGTACAAATTATGAGTTTTTAATGTTGCTGAAGTCTTCAGTATTTCTTGTGATAGTTTCTGACATTAAGATGTTGATAGACCTCACCAAAACAAACAATGCAACAAAACAAACACCCCCGCCCTACCTGAAACTCCCAAAAACCCTTCTGGAATATGGCTTTGAATGCCAGATGGCAAAGAATTCTGCCCCAGATATCTAGCTCTAGGAAAGTGTATAAATGCTGAAAATGTATTAAGGAAAAAAGAATACATGGTGATGTGATACACTAGTAATGCTTTACTTTTGCCATGGCTGCATGTTAATGGTTTGTTAAAGATCCTTGATTTATATTTTTGTAACTGTAAATAAAGTACACATTTAGATGCTGTATTGGTTTCTGCATGCTTCCAAAGTAGCCTAAAGTATTTCAATAACAAATATTTACCTTTGAAATAAGCTTTCATTATTATATGTTGCTGTAGTGCAGAAAACAATGTACCCCTAATCCTAGTATAGTGAGTTGATGATGGCTGGATGCCAGACACCCACCAAAGCCACTCACTCACTTCCCTCTGCAGCTGGAGAAGGGAGAGAAAATTTAACAAAGGTTTCATGGGTTGAGATAAGGACCAGGAGAGATCACTCACCACATACTGTCACAGGCAAAACAGGTTTGAATTAGAGATACGAAGTTCACAAACTCTCCAGAGAGAGTCCATCTCACAAGCAAGAGCTCTCTAAACTGCTGCAGTGTGAATCCATCCCATGGGCAACAGCTTCCCTCAAACTGCTGTGGCATGGGTCACTCTTCCACAAAGTGCAATCCTTCAAGGACAGGTTCCTCTAGCATGTGAGCTGGACCCCTCTCTCCACAGGCCTCCCACAGGGTCACAGCCTCCTCTCAGGCATCCACCTGCTCTGGTGTGTGCTCCTCCATGGACTGCAGGTGGATCTCCATGGGCTGCAGGGGCACAGCTGCCTCACCATGGGCTGCACTATGGGCTGCAGGGGAATCTCAGCTCTGGTGCCTGGAGCACCTCCTGCCCCTCCTTCTGCCCTGACCTTGGTGTCTGCAGAGCTGTTCTTCTCACATGTTCTCATCCTACTCTTCTGTGGCTCCAATAACACCTGTGCAACAATTTTTTGTTTTAATTTGTTCTTAACTAGGTTATCACACAGGCATTACCACTATTTCTGATCAACTGTCAGAATGGACAATCCATGTCTCTCTTTGGAGCCATCAGGTGTTACCTCTGCTGGACACTGAGGATTCTTCTGGCAGCTTCTCATGGAAGCCACCCCTGTAGCCCACCCCCACCACCAAAATCATGATCATACAGACCCAATACACCTGGGTTTTGCCTTTCCATTTTAACAAAGTAGAGAGGATACTGGGCTGGATCCCAGAGGAGAAATGCATGCTTAAGCAGAATAAAAATTCACCAACAGGTGCATGTTTAATGGGACATGTTGACTCTGGTAATTTCCTTCACTTTCTGTGGTAGTTCTTTGACCTTCAGCTTTTGTTATTCCTTTGTGGTACAATTGGTGTCTCAAATGGAATCTTTTCTTGTTACATGTCCATTAAGTCTGGAAGTAATTTGATAAAAGTAGGTTCTGTAGTCAGGTGACAGTATGTGTAGTAAGAGGAGAGGGAATTAGGGCCATTATCTCTGATGTTGTTTTCTTGCTTTTTGTTTCATTTCACATCACAGTGGTGGCAAAGATTTTTGTTGAGCATTCTGTCCTATAATAGAGAAGTCTCAGAGAAAGAAGAGGCACTGTGGCTTTCTCTTTTCTCCTCTTTTCCTACTGAACACCATTTTTCCCTTCTTACTCCCTACCAGCTGAGTCACTTCACCCCTTTCAGCTGGAGCATGCTCCCTCTTTCTCCTCCCTGGCAGCTGTATTACAGGCTTCTGTTGTCATAGTGACAGTAAGGCACTCACTTTTCCTGGGCAAGGAAAAGAAATAGAGAACAACACCAACAAGTGTTACTCTTTAGATGCCAGCAAAAAAGCCAACACTTGTAATTCTTGCCTCACTTGAGCAGACATCCAACACTTTGGAAATCTGACACTGCTTGACTACTTTCACCTCCTTATTTCATAATAAAAACAGAATCAAGACCTAAGCTTTTGTAGTTAAATCTTCATGGAATAGCAGGGTAAAGTCATTATGGGGCTAGATAAAGGAGAAAGGCAGAAGACAGCTGGGTCTCTGTCTGCAAGTGCTTCATGTTTCTGAATCTTAGTTCCTTATGTGTTAAAGCAGGAAATTTAATTGTTTTCTAGATCTTGGGATATTTCTGATCACATGATATTTTCATTTTAGTTATCAGTTGTATAGTTGGTTGCATGCAAAATTCTAACGTCCACTGCTCTGCTATTGCTGCTATTGCCTGTGAACCTGTTGGTATTGAGCCACAGCAAAACATTGCTGTGCTTCATGTTAAGACCCAACTATCCACTGACAGACAACACACTTGTTGATTATTAGGTGTGAAAAGGTGACCCTGGTTCATCCTCTTGCTGTGAGGAATCATGTGACTCTTTCTAACAAGACTTATTTCAATGCATTATTTTCAATTTTCAAATTGAAAATAAAATAGTAAGCAGGGGAAGAGGAAAGCCTTTTGTAAGAATAGGAATTCTGTATTCATATTATCCTGGTGTTTAAATACTCTGGACACTGCAAAAACAGAGTAGAAAGTTTTTTTCTAGCATGAAGGGACTTAGTGTGGCTGAGTGGACAAGGAAAATTAAGACAGTAAAAAAAAATGTGTGTAGTGTTAACCATGTCCTTTTTTTTCTTACACAGCTTTCTGCAAATATTTTGTATGACATACAAAAAATGCTACTGTCTCACGTTCAAAGTCAGAATCGCCGACCTCATGATTTCATTTTGTTATTCTGTTTTTATAGCAGTAGTTGTAGTTTATGGCAGCTTATAGGCATAACAGCCACACATTGATATAGCTTCCAGTAGGCTGTCTCCATTCAAACTCCACTGGGGAAATTTCTTGATCTCATACCATTTGCCTTTGATTACTGCCCTCTGCAAAATTTACAGGTAGCAGTTTGAAAGTACTGAACAACAGCTGTAACCTGTGCCAAGGAAGCTTTGAAAATCATCTTCCATTAATCTGCCATTCACGGTAGCTTTGCTAAATAATTTTATTAGTTTCATTCTATTTTCATTACATTTATCCCTGCAAGCAGAAATTGGCTCATAAGTACAGTTCAAGTCACTAACAGGGCACACTCCACCAGAGCCTTCCATATTGTAAAGTGTTGGAGAGAAGGGAAGCTCCTGCCTTCACTGTGGGCTCAGGATTGTTCAGTATTACAGGCTGTGTGTTGGCCATGCCATGCATCAGCCTCACTCACCCTCTTTTCAGCAACCTCTGTAGAGCTGAAGAAATGGATACTGCTATAGCAAAAGACAGAAGTACCAGTGTACACAAATCTATTGCCATAATCTAGCCAAAATGCAGCACAGGCAATCTGAATTGCATTTCAAGGCTCCCCAGTTGCTTTGAGCAACTTATGATTGAACAAAACTGCTGCATCTCTGTACCAGTAGTTCCATTTCCCAGCTGCATTGGCTGTGTGCAGGTGTGGAGGAGGCATTAGGGCCAACAGGCAGTCTCTCCTGACAGAAAGTAAATCCATTCCAACAGAGGCACCTCTGGCTCTGTCCAGCTGATAATGCTGCATCTCATGGACTCCTCTCCTGAAATCTGAATGTGCATATCCTCTGGGCTGGTATAACCAGCACAGCTGTCACAGCTGTACTCACATGACTGGGTCTGCTAGTTTGCAGTTAGCTGAGCACTCAGCTTTGTAGGGGTGTAGTGGGGAACATGGGGAACAGGCCTTCGCTGACCTCTGGGACACTGCCAGAATCTGACACTTTACTTCTTTTCTTGATGCAGAGATTTTAAACAATAGCCTTAAACATCGAGTCTTTGTGTAGCTGGTCTAATGACAGGTGAAGTCTTGTATGAAGTCGTCCCTGTTCTGCTTCTATACTATTCCATGAGAACTGGGTGACCTTACTTTCTCAAAGCTCTTTGTTTCTGGGTGCGTCGATGGTATTTGGAAAGATTTACTTATATCTCACCCAACTAACCCTGCATCTTGCTGTGGAGGGCATAGGAGAGAATGCAGAAAGAGTTTTATGCAACTATTTTTCCTTTATTGGGATGATAATACCAGTTTTTCACCAATCTAGTTGAATGAACATGAATAAAAGGTTTCTAAGTTGATTTTTAACTTTAAGTTGCTTTTTTAAAAAAAGTGTATTTAAAAGCTGAATTCATAAACGTTAGGAACATTAGGAGAATGCAACATAAGCTAATTTTCTGATAAGTCTAGCTTTAGGGTGTGTAGAACAGGATGAAAAATGCCACATGACCTAAAGTCCTGACTGCTAGAAACAAATTCTGCCATTCAAATCTTTTTAGTGCATTACTCTCAGCAGATGTAGTGGTGGTGGTGGTTTTGGAACAGGTCCACCATGTGAGTGTAACACTGAACTGGATATCAGCATCCTTGCACAGCTAACCACAAAATTGAATTTATTTTGTTAATTTTCTTTTCACTGGCAAATAGCCATTGTGCTATTACAATGCCAGATACAATATTAGATTAAACGTTTGTTTTGGTAGCTTGAGTAGTAGGTTAGCTAGATGCAAAAATCTGAAATATGGTGGGACTGTAATGGTTACCACACCTTAAGGAGAGCCTAACACATTTAATAAAAAAGATGCATCTTTAGTGCACAGTGAACTTAATTCCTTTCATACTTCTGTCTTAAATTCAACGTAAGTACTTATCTGGAGGGATTAAGTTTGCAGTGTGTTCACAAACCATTCCAATCTTTTTGCATTTACATATGCACTCTATTTGAATAGTATATCAGCATTTCTTGAGTACTTAGAAATGGACACATTTTTTGTCAGTCTGGACAAATAAAGAACTCTATTCTGGTTTTTTGGTCACTGTCTGAAGATGGGAAGTTAAAAGCTAATACTGTCTGCTGCATGTCTTCTCACACATAGAATGCTTGTTGCTCCCATTATGAAACAGCATGTAAGATAAATTTCCAAAAATTACAAAGGCATGCAACATCCAATTGATAAAAATCCAATTTGCTGTAAAACTTTATGGAAAGTGGCTATTAATAAATACAGGAACTGTAGATCTAGTTACTTAGCTAGCTTTCCAGAAGAAGCAGCAAAGACATCTTAAGGAGTTCTTAGTGTTCAAGTATGGCACATATTCTTTTCCAGCCTTCATTCAGTATACTAAAAACCTTAGTTTCTAACTGACAAATTTAGATCAGTTCTGCATTAACTTTTAGACAAGGTAGCAGAATTAAATGTGCTCCTTTATTAAGAGTCATTCTTCAGAGAATCTGACTTTATTGAATGCTCAGATCTAGGCACTTGTCATATCACAAGGTATATAAAATAGTAAAGATTCTGCTGTGGAAGCCCAAACATATAAAGACATGAACAAAAACCTGCATATAGTAATGTAGTTGATATTGAGCCAGTGCTGATAGATCAGCACAGAGAGTCAGCAACTGCTGCAGGCTCCAGGGCTGCTGTGCAGGTCTGTAACACTTCACACCCTGAACTGCTGCAGTACAGCACATTTGTGCATGGATCTAATTTTTTTTCCCACCTCTTCCCTGAAGCATATGAGAATACTCTACTAAACTGCTTGAATAATTAGAAGAGCAAGGCACCTAGTGATATTACAGTTAGTGATGATAAAGTCTGTCTAGGATCAAGCTTCCTGTTTGGAGGAGCCTGTCTCTTTTTGTGTGAGCCCAGAAAGGGGAGTGAATATTGTGGGAGCTTTTACATGGCCGTTAAATACCTCAGCTGAACTGTGGCATTTTTACTGAAAAGAACATAATGTCTACCCTTCTTGGTTTTCTGCCAGAGAAAAGAATTGATTGATTCTTTGTTCAGTACTTTATTTAGTATATAGGTGAACACTGTAGAGGAGAGAAATACTAACTTGCTACAGCTCCTTGAGAAATAAAATACATAGCCTTAGGATAAGTGGGAAGACTTAAATTAATAAACCAGTGATAGAGCTCTTCCACTTCCATCTCAGGATATATATTTAATTTTGTCCTTTTTTTGCCAGCTTTTCTCCTCCTGAGAAAAAATGCCGGACTTTCTTGGTATCCTTTGTAGCACTTGCATTTACGTCCATGTAGTGGGTTGACCCCGGCTGGATTCCAGACACCCAACAAAGTCTCTCCCTCTTACTCTGCTCTGCATCTGGACAGGGGAGAGAGATAAGGAAGAGTTCATAGTTTGAGATAAATACCAGGAGAGATGACTCACCAAATACTGTCACAGGCAAAACATCCTCAAAATCTGAGGATAATATTTATTATTTAAAACATCAGAGTAGGATAATGGGAAGTAAAAACAGACCTTAAAACACCTTCCGCCTACCCCTCCCTCATTCTCAACTCTACCTCCTCCGCAGAGGGGAACAGGGACACAGGTAATGGGGGTTATGGTCAGTTCATCACATTTCTCCTGCTGCTCAGGGAGATGAGTCATTCCCCTGCTCCAGTGTGGGGTTCCCCCAACAGAAGATAGTTCTTTATTAACTTCTCCAATATGAGTCCATCCCATGGGTAACAGTTCTCTAGTACGGGGTGCCGTCCTTCAAGGACAGGCTGCTCCTGTGTGGGTCCCCCATGGGGTCACAAGTGCCACCAGCAAACCTGCTCCAGCGTGGGCTGCTCTCTTCACAGGTCTGCAGGTCCCTGCCAGGACCCTGCTCCAGCACAGGCCTCCCACAGGGTCACAGCCTCCTCTCAGCCATCCACCTGCCCTGGTGTGGGTCTCCTCCATGGGCTGCAGGTGGATCTCTGCATCCCTGTGGTTCTCCAGGGGCTGCAGGGGCACAGCTGCCTCACCATGGGCTGCACTATGGGCTGCAGGGGAATCTCAGCTCTGGTGCCTGGAGCACCTGCTGCCCCTCCTTCTGCCCTGACCTTGGTGTCTGCAGGGCTGTTCCTCTCATGTTCTCACCCCAGTCTCTCTGGCTGCAATTACAACTGTGCAGTAACTTTTTCCTTCTCAGCTGTGTTATCCCATAGGTGTTACCATTCCTGATTGGCCCAGCACATCCATCCTGCAGCTGTCTGGCATTGGCTCTGCTGGACATGAGGGAAGCTTCTGGCAGCTGCTCACAGAAGCCGCCCCTGTAGCCCCTCCACTACCAAACCCTGACCATGCAAACCCAATACACTGCATTACTAACTGTCTCTTGGGCTTTGCAGGTGCAATTTTGGGTGCTTCTTCCCCTCCATATTTTCTGATACCCCCCTTTTTTAGTTTTCTCTGCTCTCCAGTGATTCTTTTACTACCATTGCCCATGATTGTTTTAGAGTGTACAGGTGCATTGTAAAACAAGTACTCATAGGCAGTTCCGAAATGCTGCTCAACTAAATGCTGGTACCATAATCTTGTATATGCTATTGATGGGTGAAGCCTTTAATGCTAAATATTACACAGCTTTGGATGGAGATTGTTCTTTTTCCTCTGAAAGGGAAGAAGAATATATCAAGGAAAATGAAAGATTATCAAATACAATGTGCAGTGTTTCCTTATTTCATATGTTACTTATGTGTTTGTGTTTCTAGTTTCAAGTTGTAAATTGGTTTATTGATTGCATGAAATTTAGATGTATAATTCAGTAATCTCAAGGAAAAAATATATTGCAGTATTTTGTTTGACATATATCTAGAAATCATAATGGTGTATAACATTCACTAAATAATCAGAAATGTTAGCATTTGAAAATAAATCTTCACACTTTGTTTAGTATATAACCATATGTACTTTCATACAGAACTTCAGCAAAAGCCTTAGAGATAGTGTTACGTGTTCTTCTGGCAGCAAAAGCTGTACATATGCAAAAAAACTAAGTAAAAGTACAGTGATTAAATTATTTGAATGTGTTCTCTAGTGACCTACAATGCTTTTCCTTTTCACTCTGACTCTGGCATTTTTCTTCTATTAAATACATTCTTATAGTAATATATAAATTCTATTAAATTGAAGTGCCTCTAGCAGTTATGTTACAAGCAGTATAAACTTCCATTGTGATTATGTATCTGTTAGTTCAAATGTATTTACAAGGTTTTTATACTTCCCTTTTTTATACCTTTTAATGGCAGTAATTTTGTGCACTTAAACTTACTTGCAGTGAAATGCTTATGTTAAAAGCCTAGTAAATGGAAAGCCCTGAATTATTTTGAGCTGTTTGCAGCCTGTTCTCTGGTGATCTTCTGCCAACTTTTTGTGTCACTATACTTGTTAGCACAGTGGAAGTTCTCTCTACTGGCTACAGCGTAATTTGATGGCAGAAGTGAATCTTCTGTGAAGTCCTGATTAGCATGTATCTCCTTGTGGAGGGTGAGTGTAAAATATCAGCTGCAGTCTCCCTTGATGCTGCCCAGCCAGAGAAGTAGCCAACACCACCACAGAGCCAGGCATCAGCTGTCTCCATCTGGAGGACTCCCATTCCCAGTCCTGCTTTCACAGAGGTCAGTGCTCTGGCCCTTGTCTTCAGAGAACCTAAAGCCATTCCTGAGAATTACTGATTATTTCACCTGCTGCAAGATTTTTGTGAACTCCTTAGTATTCCAGAGTGAAAAAAGTCCTGTGAATACAGGAACTGGCTACCAAAGTCAAATCCCAGTTTTTTGAGAGGACAGAAACCTGTATTGTATGGCCTCTTGACCTACTTGGTGAAAGATTACTTTTATGAAGGAAACAGGAGTGGAACTGAATATTTGTGATTTCAAACCCAGCATTCCAGTGAAACCTTAAGAATCTTGAATTTGCTAATAAGATATGCAAGTAGCTTGTAACCTTACTGCAGACTTCTTGGACTTTCTTTTTGGTTTAAGTAAGTGGGTTTGGATCAGGTCTGTCCTGCTTTCTTTTTGCTCTTCACTGGTATATAAGAAAATGTCCCACTTTCTCATTTATTTTGCATATCCTTTGGAAAAAATCAAAACAGCTGACCTGAGCATAAACCCCTTGATTTTTAGGACTTCTATAGAACATTGGTTTTGGTAGTGTGGTTTGGTTTTGATTTTAGAAGAGCATTTTTTCATACAGTAAACAGCCAACCAGGAGTCTTTATAAAACATAAACATTACTTTTCAAGGAGGCAGTTTTGGTGACCTGTACTCCACAGAAGGTACTCAGGTTGACATATATGCAATAACTTGTGCTTCTTGTATAGCATGTGATACAGACATGGGAGTAATAGTAGTAATAGTATAAAAGCAGTTGGATAGTTTGTACAGATAAGAACAGTAGGAATTATGTAATCCATATAGTTCTTACAGAAGCACGCAGATCTCTTTAAATTTATGTTGCCTGCTTAACTAGCCTGCATTGTCTAGTCAGCTGTAAAAATTTGTGTGTTCTCAAAGTGGAAAAGGCCAAATGAAGCTATAGTCTGTGACTCCAGCAGAACATTTGCATTTAGAATGGGATTTTTTTTTCACCTTGTGTTTGGTAATTAATTACAATTAGGGAAACTGCTTAAGTAAATTGAAAAATTATTATTGGGCCTATGTTCCTTGCATCTAAATCCAGAATCTTTCCTTTATGTATCTAACTTAAAATATTTAGGGCATGCTTGTGCCTGGACCCTACAAGATGGCTCTTATTTATCTTATACAAGTAAAATGAAGAAACTTCTATTTTACATTTTCTTTTTTAAATAAAATTATGTGTGATGCGTATCATCAGGTTCTGAATATAAAAAGGTAATATTTCCCTAGTGTCAGAAAATTTTCTGTCATGTAGTAGCTGTTTTGGGGAAAAGTGAAATATGACAGTCACTTAAGAGTTGGACTCGATGATCCTTGTGGATCCCTTCCAAGTCAGGGGATTCTATGATTCTGTGATATCATTTAGCCTAGAGAGGGACTTCCTAGACCCAGATTTATTCCTCTTCTCACATATTTCTTCCCTGCTGCTTGGTATTTCATTCAGGAGGAACATCTTGCCTAAAAGTCATATATGGTTAAAGTTAGATACTTGTGGCAGGAATAAGCTCTCTTTGGTAGAACCTCTTTACTCCTACCCCAAAGGAGCAGCATTTTACACCAACAAGGAATTCTACGTGTGTTCCAGCTGGATTAAGAGTAGTATACATCAGCCAGTCCATGAAAGCAAGTGAGGGATTTATTTAGTAATGAACATCTAAATGTGTCAAAGACAAAAAAGTATGCACATCCATAGCATATTATGGGTAGTCCGTGATTGACAGCTATTGATGCCTAAGGTTCTATGATGTTGAAAAGAAAAATTAAACCAACTTTGTAGAGGTGATAGACAAGCTCACCAAGCGAAGATGAAAAGTATTCATGTCACACTAATCTGGATTGGGGGTACAGTGTGTGATGGAAAAACTGCATTCTGCAAGTAGATGACAGATTTTAAAATTCATATGAAATACAAAGGCAAGAGTGGACAGATGAACACATGTCCCTTTATCACAGCAGGGTCGTGTCATATGACTGAAGAAAAGTAACAATGTCTCTCTTATTTTCGAGGGGTTATACTATTCTTCAATGAGATGCAGAACAACTCTTATTTTTCAACAACTTAAATGTCAACTAAAAACAACTTGACACTTTACTAAGCTGAATAGGTTGTTATGCTCCTGTTGCCATTTTAAGTGCATTACTTTTAGAAAGCAGCACAAGAAATCCTGGAAATTATAGAGACTGATCCATATTATTCATATTATCCTGGTAACATTCTACTGTGCCCGGAAGTAGGTGGTCTGATAGTGTACTAAGATGATGTACAATGGATTCAACACCTAGGAAAGTAAAATATGCATACTATGTAATCTCTTATTGAGAACGTGTGGCAAAATTATTTCAGTCACTTCCCAAACAGTTTTTTTGTAATGGATGCTTTCGGTTGGGTTTTGTGGTTTGTTTGGTTTTTTTTAATTTATTGTTATGAATAATCAGATGTTTATGTCATATATCATATTGCATTCTTTGAAAATCTGTAGCTGCTTAGTACAGAAACCAGGATAGAGCCCTTAGGAGTTGAGGAGACATACACTGAGATGGAATAACTTTATAGAATGTGAGGTGTAGGGGAGTGATGGCCAAGGAATGAATGCTTTGTACGGCAGAGACCAGAAGTCTGCTGAGAACAATGGGAACCAGGCTTCAGAGGGATATTCCCTAGAGACCCAGAGAGCTCTGTGCAAACTGTGCTGCAACTCTGGAAGTATCTGGTGTGCTGAACTGAGAACAAGCCTAAGAAAAGAGGATTGATTGACGAGGATGCAGTGGGCAAGGTGGAGATAAGGTTATGTATGAATAGTTATGTTTTCAATTTTCCTCATTTTGAGTTTTCTCCACCCCCAGAAAAGAAATCAGCTGTTCTAGTGTCTGTTCTAACAAAACCTAATTTTCCTATTAAAAAGCTGGTTTAGAGTGTTCATTATGGAAAAAAAAGTTTGAGCAGTGTGACTGCACAGCTCTGGACAGGGCAGGGCCCACTGCAGCACAACATGCAGTCAAGAACAAACCTGCATACCAGGGAGGATTGTGGCACAATCTGTCTATTACAAACTGACAAATTACCAAGTTACAGCTGTTCTGGATTTTTCCCTTTGGTGTTGCTCATTTTTCCAGCATACCTACCTGCATGTTCATATGTATGATTAGTTCAACATAGAGCACTTGGTCATTAAGAAATTACTTGCTGCTTCAATACACAATTAATTTAGAATGTGATTAATGAAAGTAAGCTTAATCCATGTCCTGAAACATCCCTGTTTTTACAAAGCTGCTTGGAAACTGTGTAAGTAAATTTAATTCAAGTCTAGTTTAAGATCCAAAAATAAATGGATGAAGAAGATAGTTTAAAATAAAACACGTGGAAGTTCTGCATTCTTTCAGACTTGACTTTTCCAGAGTGTTTTGAAATAGGCTTTACTGGAAGAGCCATGTAACAAATTGGAGTTGTGGCAGCTCTTTCATATATGGGGTTAAATATAATTTATTATTAGATTCTTTGTAAAAGGTTAAGAAGTATTGCAAAATATTGCAAAAAATAGAATTGAGGTGTAAACTGAAATATTGAGGTGATAACTGACATAAGTTGGGGGGGTCGTTGCTGAGTGTCTTCATTTTGCTGTGTCAGTGACTGTATACATTTATATAGCTCTTCTGTGCTAAAGATTGTATTTTAGTGTAGATCTGCTCTTAAGTGCTATTTTGTCACAAGGGAAAACCATGTATCTGTTTTCCAGCAGATAACCTATTTTTCCAATATTTCCCATTTTCCAGTCTGTGTTCCTATACTCCTAATAACATCTAAACATTTTGTGCTGTTTTAGCTGGTATATTTGGAAAGAACATTTTAAATGCTGCACAGGATTTTAAGATTGCAATGGTTCTTTTCATTTCTGGTGTTATTCTGAGCAAAGGGAGAGCTTTGGATTCTTTCAACTCACCATTGGCTGGAAACCATCTCTGGGGAAAAAAGCTTTGAAGAAAACTCTGAACATGTGTTTGTGTCCTGAAAATTAAAAGAAAGAGCAAGTATTTCGAATGGAAATGTCACATCAGGTTTTTAAATGTTTCCAGTTTTTTAATATAAATGTTACAAATCTCCCCCTCCCATTCATAGTGGTGCTATCTGTTCTAATACAAAGGTATAATCTTATTTAGTGATAGACTAAGGCGATTTCTCTGTTTAGTAACAATTAGTCTTTGTGGCTGCTTAAGATTCTTGAGCATTTCTGATTTAGTAGCCTTCAAAACAGTTACTGGTTGTCATTGAATCTCTCCTTTTTTTCTTGTTTGTGAGTGTGCTCAGCTTTGTGATTTTACTCTGTTTTCCTCACTGACTCAACATAATTCTTAGTGGTTTTGGGGACCACAACCGAGCCCATTTGGGAAGTGCTGTGTGATGCCTCTAAATAATGGTGACTGAGTCTGATTGTTTGCACATCCCCCCAAAGTGCCAAAATGACTGAAGACAGTGAGTTTGAAATTTAAAACAATAAAGGATCACTAAAAGGTCAAAATATTTACTTTCATTTAAAAATTAGGTCATTAAATGGTACAGAACTTGTATCAGAAGTATTTCTATTTGAGAAAGATTAGAGGCTTATCAAGTACAGCTATCTGTATAAAGTGACTGAAGGCCAAAAACATTACTGCTGAAATTAATTTATGCATTAAAATAGTTTCATATATCTCCTGGATGCCTTAGATCAGTGTATGTGTGGACTGAGTGTACATACCAAAAAGCGAAACAAGCTTAGAGTCTGTTTCCTCATGTATCCAGCTGGGATTGGGAACACTCACTGTGGCAAGATCAGAGAAGCAGCAGAGAGAGCAATAATGGCATCTTGAGTTTCCCCCTTAGTGTCTCATCAAGATGTTGTGAAAAGTTTCAGATTTTACACACAGTCTATAAAATAATCAAGACATTGGTTAGTGAAGCTGTGAGAGGAAATGAGACCCTTGACTTTTTATCCTGCATAGAGTTTGATTCACAAGAGGGACATCACAACAGCAACCATTGGGTTCAACATGCCGAAAAAACGACAGGAAATAAACAACAATCCACAACAATTCAAGAAGGAACACTACACAAACATAAAGATACTTACTAAAAAGAACCTAAAAAAGGTCAGCTAAGACAAGGAAGTTGTACCAGGTGGTATGGAAGCTACTTAAGGACACCATATGTGATATTCAAGACCAGCGCCCACCACCTGTCATGAAAGGCTTGAGAAAAAGCAAGAGAAAGACAGCAGAGCCAGACAACAGAGTAAAGGAAGTTGTTAGAAAGAAGTAGGTGTCTTTTAAAACACTGAATTCACACCCAAATGATGTATTAAACATATTTAAATGTAAGAACGTGGTAGGACAGGCGAAGGCATGTTTGAGCAAATGTTATATAGAACAAAACTGACAATAGGTCTTACTTTAGATGCACCTGGAGCAATGTGTCTGCCACTCTTTTGAGACAATGATCATGGTGTAGAATGAGTATTTAGAGAGGCCTGTTTCAGAGAAATTAAGTAAATCCTTTGCATTGATGTTAGCTGTGGAAAAAATGCTATGGAGAATCCCATGATACAGCATTTCTTCCTGGTTTTTCTGAAAGGATATGTGAAATTGAAGTGATTTAATGGTCATGCAACAAAATAAATTTATAAAACAAAATCACAAGTACCAGATTTTATTCACCTCAACTTTCTAAAAGAATTTAAGGAAATAATATTGCCCATATTACTGACAATGGTGCATAGCTACTTGCTTTTCAAATTGCCTTGTTGTCAGAGACTCTGAGGTTAGATAGTGTGAAGCCAGTTGTTTAAAACAGTTCTTAAATCATCCAGGGAACTGCAAGCCTGTTATCCTGTTGTTTGTTTTAGGCAGTTCAGCACAAATTATGATGCAAAATAATACTTGTGGATGCTTGATAACCTGTGATCTGAATGGGACAGATCAACAGAAGTTCTGCAAAGAGGAAGTGTACAAACATCTTGGAATCTTTGAAGACACAGGAAATACATGGATAAGGATCGTGTTACAGCTGATGTGGTTTCCTTGAATTTCCACCAAGCTTTTGATAAAGCCCCTCTCCAAAGAGGGCACACAGACATAACATGAAAGATGAAGCCTCAAAATAGATAAATAGATGAAGAGAATGCAGCAGTTCTCAAAATAGAGGTCACAACAGGAGGCTGGTATTCAATATATGGTCAGGTAAGAAGAATGAAGTGATATCAGAAGGTTTCCTGATGGCTACATGGATATTGACTGCACTAAAGGCTAGAGGTGGGTGCAATGTAATCCCAGATTGAGTGATTTGTCAAAAATGACTGATGAAACACATCTTAGACAGTTGTCAAGTGATGTACTTAGGAAAAAATAACCAGTCAAAATGCACCTGCAAAATGGTGAGCTCAGAAGTGACTGTTACCAAGCAGGAGTAAGGTTTTATAATATGATGAATAACCATGAAAACAACATTTTAGCACTCAGCAGCAATCAAAAACCAAAATTATGGCAGTTAGGATTAAAAGTGCAAAAGAAGGGCATTATTCTACCTCTGTGCATGTCCAGAGTTCATGTTTTCTTGAATGCAGTGTATGGCTACTGTTTGATACAGAGTATAGAAGTAGGTGATTGTTTGATGTGACCAGGTACAGTTCATCCTGTGGCAGAAATTTGACAAAGGAGTAAGAGAAATTTGTCTGTATATAGAGTCAGGTAAGCATTTATGATTGAAGGCTCATGCAGAAAGTGGTATCTACCTTTAACTGATTATTGTCATTAGCATTAATTGGATTTGATTAAAATCCAGGAGCTAATACTCCTTTGTGGTAGGCAGCAGTTATCCAACATTTGCCAGTTTTATGTGAATTCTTCATTTGTCAGCACACAGACATAGTATGAATGAAAAAATAAAAGACAGTCCCTATCCTAAACAGCTTCCAGTCTTTTGCTGTTTTCTACAACATTACAAGTGTTGCACGTCGGTAGAAGTTTTAAAGTTTTTAAATGGGTTTTCTTTCTCTAATTTCAAATTACTTGAAGCAGTTTCCCCAAAAAAGAGTGAAAAATAGTAAGGTCATTTTGTGTGCCTGAGATCTTTCCAGTATTGCTTTTATTCTAATGAACCATTCCATTTTATTGCATTCACCAGCCACAGCTTCTCACTCTTGGACAAATTGCAGCTACAAATATCTTAATTGGCACTAAAAATAACATTCATTTTTTTCCCTTACAAGTTCCTAAACTAAAATTAAACTCTTCTTTGGCTGCATGGTTCACCATGGAAGATTCATCAAGTATCAAGGAGAAGAGCTTAAACTGGCTGAAAAATCAGGAGGGCATACGTCCTGTTCTATCTGAAAAAAGAAATCAACCCAAAGCCAAAAAACCAAAAACCCAACATAACATTCATGAGCAACAGACAGCCAACTATGGGACTTGAACAGGAGAGCCAGCTGCCATGCTTGAATCATGATGAGCACATTATGTGAATGCTTTTGTTTTCCATCATGGAGTTGCCAGCAGTGTGTTCATGCTGATGGTTAGTCTGGACAGGAGGAAGTCCGTTAATGCTCTTAGCCTATGCTCAGTTTTATATTTAATCTCTTTGTGTTTCCAGCTGCTCTGATGATGAATACAAAGTAAATTCCTAATATAATAGAACTCAATAAAATTTAGCTGATTGGGAATCTTCCTGTCAATATTTTTTTCTATTTTTCATTGTTTTCTGTTTTTCCTTGAAGATAGAAACTGGCTGCGCTGACTTTTCACTATCACAATTCAGTAAGCTGTATGTATAATGAGTCCTCTTATTTCATTTAAAATCTCTTTTTTTATGTGTTTCTGCCTCTGTTCTGTTAAAGAAACATGCAGTTTGAACGGAGAGAACATTTAAATCGTTCAGACAAGATAAGATAGGCTGTTAGAAAACTACGTTTTCTTTTAGTGCTGACTTACATTCTGAGGCTGCTCATTCCTACTTCCGTATCATACAGTCAGTTAGGGTAGTGTGACTGTGCACCTGTGTGGTAAATTGCATCCAAAAAGGAATCTATGCAAAAAAACTGAACTCTGGACAGTTCCTGAGGAACGGGTTTTCATTAAGGCTGAAAGAAATTCCTGTGAAGTTATGACTGTGACTGGAAAATGTATATGGGCATTCTGTCTGGAAGACACTTTGCTCAGTCTGAAAGAGCACCAAATGCAGACTAAACAAGTTAGAGTCAATTGCTCCTGCAGAATTGGATTATGTGATCAATTAAGCAACTTGTAGAGCAGAGATAAGTCTTAGGAGGGAGAGAGGTGACAGACCAATATGGAACAGGAGAAGAATCATCAGCTCTTGTGGAATTAGAGCAAGCTGTAGCTATAGTTGTGGCTAGAGTTAGTGTGGTTCAAAAGCTGTTCCTGTCATTGTTGCTTAAGTACTCAACATACTGAGATTGCTTGCATAGTGTATATTCCCTGCATTTTTTAGAATTCCTTAGCTTTGATGTAACAAATCTTTTCTGTCAGTGGGAAAAATTTTTAGAACCAAATTTGTATCTATTGAAAATTTATCAGGCCTCTCTACTGGCTTGAAATGTAGAGAATCATTCAAATGTTGAGTCTTGTTTGGGGTTTTTATAAAGCAGTGGATTTTGTTAATTAGTAAAAATCATCTGATGAGCAGACTCATGTTAGAGGCACCTTCCTGTGTACCTATATTTTCTGTAAAAAAATACTTATTCTTCTCAGGTGTTGCAAGCATCTAGTCAGAACTCATCATCTCGATTTCCTTTGTGGTTAATGGAAGGGGAGAGAGAGGTCAAGTCCTTCAGGTTACATTTCCATCCCTGCTGGTTTAGGATGAGATAAACTGCTTTCTAGAGAAGAAAGTGTCTTTTGGGTTATCATAGGGAGCATAGGTCTAAGTATGCACTAAGTATTTTCAGGCAGCTAAAGCTGTGGGAGGCAGATGCCACTGAATATGTCATTTGTTAAGGTCATTGTGTGGGCTGTGACATAAACTTTATGGTGTATGTTTCTTGTATAACTTTCATTTATATTTTAGTATGGCTGTTGTAATCAGGTAGCCTTGCTGACTATATGAACAAGCAGTTCTGTACGCCCCTCTATGCCACACGCATGGGAAATCTATAGCAAACTGTACCATTAGTGAAAAAAAGTTTTATTTCTGTTAGCTTGTGAAACAGCTCAGATTAATTGCATGTCACCTTGTTTTCACATGAGGAGGCAGAAATTAAGTCTATTTTGTTATTCTTTCAAGTCAAATCATACAAATAATTTTTTAGTTTCTTTCTCTGCTAACTTCTGTGGGAGTCTTTCTTTTGCCTGCCAAAATCTTACTGTTCTGGAATTATGCTAAGAAACAGAGCAATACAAGCTTGAACAGTACAATAGGTTTATATAATAGCTTTGGAATATTTTTCCTGTTATTTTCCATCTCTTTTCTTATGTATGCAAACAAGTTTTTAGCTGTTATGATCACTGATACCAACTGAGCACATGTTTTCATTGAGCATTCCCTGCTGATGGCAGGTATGGCTTTAGTTTTTCCTGAGCTGATAACCGCTCACTTTACTCCTACAGAGTTGTTCAAATTAGTCCCTTTTGTGTGCATTGTTTTGCATTCATAAGCATCTAATTGTATTTGTTCCTGATGTTGAATCACTGGTAGCTCCCACACATGGAACAGTAGATATTAGAACACAGGGCAAAGAATGACCAAAACTGCTAAAGGAATGCTACTCTAGCTCTTCAAGAGAACTAGGTAGAGTCCTGTGTTTGTTTCCTGTGTTGGAGGAAAGTCAGCATAGTTCTGGTTTCCTTTCAGTCAGGCATTTATCTTAATACCTACACATGGGAAGACTACATTCATTCTGCCTTTTGACAGCTTCACTGTGGTCTCTTCAGACCTTCTGCTGTCCTGAGCTATTTAGGATGAGGAAACTCTTGGATTTGACTCAAAACATTGGTTATCTTAAGCCTCGTCCTGGCTTCTGCCCTGGTTTTTTTTCAAGTGATTTCAAACCAAAGAAGGGTGCTTGGCTGCGCACCATGCTATAGTTTCACTGAGATTTGGGGGTCTCAGATGCTTAAAGAGCAAGTTAGGCCACTGCTGAGAGCATAGATTAAAGTAGTGTATTAGCAAACAGTGCTGTTCAGGTTAACAGAGGGGTGAGAAATTTTGCAAAACAATGTATATGTGTTTGCAGTGAAATTCACCTATTTTAACACAAATACTTGCATGAAAACCCAAATTAGATCTCAAGATGAAACACTGATGTTTTGTTTATAGCATCTTTCACCATTCATATCTGCCTTCAGTTCTGATATTTTATTCCTTCAGGATGACACAGACGTTATTTTTCCCACATCCCATATGTCCAAATCACATATAAAGATATTTAGCTCAAATACCATGAGTGCCAAACATTCCACACTGTGGGTCCAGGGTGATGTTTGGCGTGTCTTTAGTGTGCTGTGGTGTTCAATTACATACAGCAAATATATTTTTATGCAGCTTTCTTCATTGAAAGTATGGAAAATTGCTTTGCAGTGAGTCATCTGACAGCTAAAGAACTAAAAGTCTGTAGTGATATTTAAAGAGAAAGTGGCTCAGAGCTGGCAGAGTTCAAGACAGAAAAAGAAACAGAAATTAAAGAGAGGGCCTTCAACCATGGAGAAAATAGCAACAAAGACTGGTTAGGGGGAGGAGTGACGAGAAAGCCAAACACACTGAGAATATCTGAGACAGTTCAGGAGATTATGCATATCATTCTGAAACAAGCATTAGGCTTCAGATGTCTCTCCTCTATCACACCAGCCTTAGCCAAGCAAGGTTCCTTTGACCCTAAGAAAATGGTGTAAATGCAGATAAATAAGAGTACTAGGCTCAGAGCACTGTAAGGAATTTAGAAGCTTGCAGGTAGGGATTGAGGGAAGGATTAATATCTTAACTTTCTGGAGCAAAACATTAGAATGTGGTGTTTTCACCTTGGCTGAATGCCAGGCACCCACCAACGCCATTCTATTACTATCCTGCTCAGCTGGACAGAAGATAGAAAATATTACTAAAGGTTCACAAAAGCAGGGAGAGATCACTCACTGATTACTGTCATGGCCAAAACAGACTCAGCTTGGGGAAACTAATTGAATTTATTACCAATCAAAATTAGAGCAGGATAGTGAAAAGTAAAATCAAATCTTAAAAGCACCCTTCTGTTCTTTTCCCCTCCTCCCCCCCATCTTCCCAGGCTTAACTTTATTCCCAATTCTCTACCTCCTCTCCACCAGCAGCAAAGGGAGATGGGGAATGAGGGTTACAGGCTCTTCATCTCCTCAGGGAAAGGGGTTCTTCCCCTTCTCCAGCATGGGGTCTGTCCCATGGGAGACTGTCCTCCAGCATGAGTCCTTCCCACAGACTGCAGCTCTTCATGAGCTGCTCCAGCATTAGTCCTTTCCCACAGCATGCAGTCCTTCAGGAACAGTTTCCTCCAGTGTGGGTCCTCTGTGGGGTAACTGCCGGCAAACCTGCTCCAGTGCAGTGTGGAGATCCAGTTCTGTCTCCACAGGGCCACAGATCCTGCCATAACCCTGTTCCAGCATGGGCTTCCTATAAGGTCACTGCCTCCCTCAGCCTTGCTCTTGCTCAACTGGAGGGTTCTCCACAAGAGGATCTCTGCTCCACCTTGAACCTCTGTGGGCTGCAGGGGCACAGCTGCTTCACCATGGTCTTCACCATGGACTGCAGGGGAATCTGCTCTGGCATCTGGAGCACTTCCTTCTCCACTGACATTGGTATATGCAGAGTTGTCTCAC
>VXBB01024192.1:204355-266284 GCA_013399915.1 Illadopsis cleaveri | reverse complement strand
AGAGACATTACTGCCATCACTGATGACTCAGCCTTGGCCAACAACAGGTCCATCTTGGAGCTGGCTGACATTGGCTCTGCTGGACTTAGGGGAAGCTTCTGGCAGCTTTCACTGAAGTCACCCCTGTAGCCACTGTGACCAAAATCTTGCCATGCAAACTCAATATATAGAAGAAAACTGGCATTCTGCAATCCGTGGTGTTTAAATGTGTGAGGATTTTGTTAGACCATGAATGAGGGAATTCCAGTTAGTTGGACAGCAATTACTGTAGACATGAATATGGACTTCAGCAGCAGTGCACNGTCTCCACAGGGCCACAGATCCTGCCATAACCCTGTTCCAGCATGGGCTTCCTATAAGGTCACTGCCTCCCTCAGCCTTGCTCTTGCTCAACTGGAGGGTTCTCCACAAGAGGATCTCTGCTCCACCTTGAACCTCTGTGGGCTGCAGGGGCACAGCTGCTTCACCATGGTCTTCACCATGGACTGCAGGGGAATCTGCTCTGGCATCTGGAGCACTTCCTTCTCCACTGACATTGGTATATGCAGAGTTGNTAGAGGGAAGATGGGTTTTGGCTTCTGGCCAAATCTTTTTTGTCTAGTGCTAGAAGGGCTAACCCTGGAAGTGAGTGTGTGGGAGGAGCCATCAGTTCAGGGTCAGAAATTACTTTAAAACTTGAGCTTTGTGTACAGGATAAGATCTGAGTAAAGAAGTGCAAAAGCTGTCTTGAAGAGCAAGAGGAACTTATTTCCTATGACATATGAGGCTTTTGAAGAATTAGGTAGTAAGGAAATTTTAATGTAGCAAGGGAACAGTAGAACCAAGGCAGGCTGTTAAAGAGATTAGAGATTACTTACCAAGGTCACTGTTGCCTTGCGTGCTTTTCCTAAAAAGTTGATGTCCAAAACTGAGCTAGCAGTAAGATACCCCAAAGGAGGAGAATGTTTAAGGAAGAGAAAAGAGATGAGTCAGAAACAGATGCGTGATGTTTTAAAACACAGCACTGTCATGAATGGATATCATCAATACAAACACTATCATCTTTCATTGTAAATTACATATATTCTTTTGTGTTCTTGGTCAAATCCACCAACCGGTGGTGTGGGACTCTTTGGGGAGTTCTCTCATGTCATGTCGACCGGTCTGCCCATACTGCTTTTTGCTCTGGAGATTCTTTTGACCTCGCTCTGTATAGAACCATATAATCTGCCTTAAGAAAGTAAATGAGATATAAGTATGTAGCATGAAGGAGAATACCATCTTTAGTGAAAGCAGAAGGGAAAAAAGCTTGTCTTTTTAATGTATTCAGAAAAGTTGACTTTGACATTGTAGAACGGAAAGACATTGTAAGCATAAAAGTAAGGTTAGAGCCACTCAGGTATCCCAGAATTTGAAGGGTGTCATATTTCATTGCATGCAGTTCTAAAATGCTTATTACAGATCTTCTTATTTACAGCTCTCATGTCTCTTTTGAATCCGCAGAAGAGGAATATCAAGGGCAAACCAAGAGAAAGCGCATTCGAAGGAAGAAACAAAAGAGCAGTTTACAAATCTCTAGTAATTTACATGGAGAACAAACAGATTTGGGAATGCAAGAGACTGTTGTTCAAGATAATTTACAGCTGCAGCAAACAGACGGTCCCAAAATAAGCAAAAACAAAAAGAGGAAAATGAAAAAGAAGCGACAGAAAGAAAGAAAGAGAGCAGCTGGCTTAGTAACAAAAACTACCAGTGTGGATTTTACATATCAGCCTGACAAAAACAACAAAGAAGAAGCAGCAGGCTTAAAAGACATAGGTGAAAAGGCAGATAGCATTCTGGACTTCCTGCAGGCAACACAACAAATTTATTTTGCTGACAGTATGTACCACTCTTTATCCTTTCTTTTTAAGAGTATTACCATGCAGGGGAAAATGGATATGCTTTTATTACTGCTGTAAAATGGGACAAATCTACTAAAGAAGTGTCTGTCTTGAAGAGAGACATGTGAGAAGTAAGGCGTGTGAGTACCTTGTATTTGTCCCGCTTTCTGGTGTGTACATGAATATGTAAGAATTCACATCAGTAGAAAAAAACTGTGGTCCTCTGTCTTGAAAAATATGCATGATGCTCCTTGCTCTTCTCTTAAACATTCCAATGCACTTGGGACAAGCAGCTAAAATTCTTTTTCCCTCTGCAAGCAAACATGCAGAAGGATTACTTGCTTTCAGAGAACTTCAAGTAAGGGCAGTTACTATCCTAAACTACTTTCATGGTTGTATCTCTGAACCAATCTACTTTTCAGAATGTTCTGCTTCTCAGGAGGAGATTTCTTTGTATTCTATAAGGAAATCTAGACAGACAGCATTTAAAGGAACAGGGAAGATACTATTAGCACTGGGAAAGTATATTGGCATAAAATGCTTGTGAACAAGATGAATGGGAACTGATGCTCAGTGCACATTCTGTAGTACTTCTAAAAGGATTGCATGGATTTATCCCTAATGGCCTATCCAATGTTCACTGGTCACTGTGGAGCTGAATGGAGAATATTAAATAGCTTACCTACCTGTATTAGCCCATCTTAAGGCAGAGCTGTCAGCTTCTACTACGATAAAATTCATCTTTTGGTTACAGAATTATTGTAAAAACCTTGTTAAGATGACATCAGGGATTTCATGTTAGCTTTTTCAAGATTTATACATAGAATTTTCTTTGCTTAATGTTAAATTTTCCTGCTGCATCAGATCTTCATACTAAGCCTAGCACTTGAAATCTATCCTACTTTCTGGCAAAGGTATTTCCATCACCATATATAAGAATTTTACTACTTCTCCATATGGCTAAGTAAATGCAAGCTAAGCTACTTGCATTTGCTATAGTGGAACTCCAGAGTGACCGAGCAAGACTGCAAATTCTTCAAGTTCTGTTGTTAATACATGACCCAGAACAGAAGCCTGATGAATTGTCCACAGCTGTGTTGCATGTTGATTTTTTACTTCCAGCTTTCCTGCAAGTCAAGTTTGGGTTTTGGCAGTTTTTGACAAACTGACTGTCTCTAGTTTCAAACCAGCAGGTTGGAGTGTTGAGCCAGTGAGGACCTTGGAATCCACAGAGAGGAATTCGTAGGTGAAAGGAATTTCATCTCAAGATGAGATACGACATATATAAATCAGTGTGACTAACTTTCTTGTTAGGCACATCCCAGTTTATATATAGATCTGACATGATGCTCTTTGCCTTCTCTAGTTGAATGACTTCAACGCTCCGTATTTTTTTTTTAGATAAAATTGGAAGCCATTGCTTTTAGCTACATTTTCAAATGGTCACATTGGATTATACTTCTAGTACGTATGTTAAAAATCTGAATGGGTAAAATTCTGTACTTCTCAAGTGTCTTGCTGGTAAAAAACAGAATTAAAGGGTGTCTGGTTAGAGAGACAACACATTGTTACTGGAATGGAAGAGTGAATTTATGGTTTAGTACTGTATAAACAATTGTGTTGGGTGTTGCTGAGCTGGAGTTCATTTGTGCAAAGCAGCCCTCAAGGGTGTTGATAACACACCAGAGTTTTGGCTACTGCTGGGCAATGCTGGCATCTTACCACCTCTCCAATATTCCCCTCCATCAAGGGGCTGGGAATGGGCAAGATCCTGGGAGGGGACACAACCAGGCCAGCTGACCCAAATTAGCCAAGGGGATATTCCGTACCAGATGACGTCAGCTCTGATCCAAAAGCTAAGGGAGAGAGGAAGAAAAGGGGGCATTCAGTATTTTACAGTGTTTGCCTTCCAGAGCAGCCACTACATGAGCTGAAGTTGTGCTTGCTGGGAAGTGGCCAAACATCACTTGCTGGTGGAAAATAGAGAATAAACCTTTTTTCCTCTTTAATTATATGCGTGCAAACATCTTCTAGTTTTGGTTGGGGTTTTTTTTTAGCAAACTGCCTTACCTCAACCTATGAGTTGTTTTTCATCTCATTTTCTCTGCCCTGTCCCACTGGGAAGGGAAGTGATGGAGCATCTTGGTGAGCACCTGGCATCCAGCCAAGGTCAACCCATTACAACAATTTATGTCCTTCACTGCTGTCTTGCATACTGTAATACTTGCTTTTTAAATAAAAACATACAGGTGCAATACCAAAGTAATTGTTTGCCTCCAGAAGTGCTTTGCAGTAGTTCCACAGAGTTGCTCCCTTCTCCAAATGTGTGTGCAGTTTATAATGTATAGTATGTAGGAAGCAAAAACACAATGCTTTGGCCACTGTACAGTTTCTTCTTCACACCTTCTTTCTCTGCTAACTTTGAAAATTTGATTCTTCTTGCATTGCTCTCATTATGAATCCTATTGTCCTTTTTACTTACTGATTTTTGTAGTTTTTGTTTTACCATTAATAATTAACAAAAGATGTTTAACAAGCTCGTCTTTAGTACCTGATATTTGGTTGTCATTTGTACTACAAAGGAAGATGCTGTCTTAGGAAAAAAAATTATAATTAGGAAAATTCTCTGAGTTCACTGAATATTTTTAACATAGTTTTCTAACTGTTTTTGCAGAGAAATCAGAATGCAGAGATGCTGCTGTAAATTCAGAAACTGCCCAAGAGCTCTTACAATGTCTTGAACTTCGCACCATCTCTTCCTCAGATGTGACTCATCTGCATCGGCTGAAATCCCTTGTATTGCTACAGGATATTGAGAGATTGAAGGATGCTTTGAAACAATTCCAAGAACAAGCTGTGATGTCTGCTGGTAGGTACTATTCAGTCTTGTTCATACACTGATACTTTTGTATGAATTAAAATTCACACCACTTTATTTTTTTTATTTAGGAAGCTGTAAATAATGATGTAGTAGTAAATACATGCTTATACAAGATGTGAAAGCGTAATTCCCACCAAAAATACAGGAACATCTCTTTTTGCCATTCATTTATAATCAATATAGAAGCTTTTCTCACTTTGCAGCAACTACAGAATACAAGATCATTCAGGGTTTTAAACCAATATTTTTAAAATCTGAGGTGCTTTAAGATTTAATCATATTTAAAGCATATTTTTAATGCATTCCCATGGTAGACTTCTTAAATTGTAGGAGTTAACTTGTTTATCTTGGAGATTTCACTCCTCCAGCTAAGGATTACTTTTACATGCATAAGAATCAATAAAACCCATTATTTTATTTCTTCCTTGTTACCACGTGGGTTCTTTAATATACAGACTTCGCAAGCTGAATTTTGATTTACAGTTTTGGTTTTGTTTATAAACAAGTTTTTAAAAAATACTATTGATAATGTAAAAAATTAGTTGCTCTTTATAACAAATGATACTCTGAAGTCATTCATAAAAAGAAAAATTACTGTGTTAGTAAATTTTTTCATGCCTGAGGCACAGGCTCCTTCTATTCTCTATTATAACCCCTATGATTTCAGTAGAATCTCTTCTTGTACAGTTAATAATTCTTCATGTGAATGTGGGATCAGCATGTAGTCCATATGAGGTATAATGATTCATTTTCCATGTAGTCTTCATTTAAACAGTCATTGCTGCTAGTCATTAGAACTTGTGTTGCAGCATCAGACAAAAATCTACAGGATACGCTGGATTTTCTTGCCTCCCAAAGAATTTAATCAGAGTTGAGAGCACTTGGCTACAGCATGAGAGAATCTCAGCCATTTTAGATTGTACTCTAAGTCTTTTGAAGAGTAACAGCAGAGACGGCAGCAGTGTGGTAACAGTGTAATTAAGATCATAGCCATCGAGGCTTAGCAACAGCATTCAAAGAAGAGACATCTCCTTGTAACTTCATTAAATAATTTACAGCATGATAGTGGCTAAAGATCCTCCTCAAGACTGGAGCCTCCTGAATGCTGTGTGTTGGACAGAGAAAAGAGAGAATTCCTGCCTGTGCAGTTCAGATCTAATACATTTTGAAAACGATGCTCTTACAGGAGTACATATGTATTCTTTTCAGGGTAGATATGTAGTGTGACAACCCTTAAGGTTCTGATGGATGTGAAGTATCCACATATACATGGAATGAAATCCTTCTGTGCATTTCAAACCTGTAATCTCTGATCTTAATTATAATTACACTGTCATTGGATGTAATACATGTGTGCAAACCAAGCAGGAATTGTGAAAATGGTCTTGCCCTTTATTGAATTAATTAATTCAGCATTTCTTGATTAAATCCAGATGGAATTGAAATGACAACATTCAGGATATTCTTTACAGGCCTTACCTAACTTTCATACAATCAGTTGGAGTTCTGTTGGGGTTTGCAGCCTTGAGGAAAGTGCTGTGTTTACTTTTGTATAGCAGAAATCTCAAAATGAAGAGAGAAAACACAAGCAAATAAAACCCCCTAATTTTCCAATGTATGTATTCATCACTTGAAAAAGGAAAAGACAATTTTCTAAGTGATTTTTAAAATTCAATAATGTTTCTGCTGGTACAGCCTGGAATTGTTTACTCTTCCAGTTGATTTTTTTCCCTAGCTACTGTCACTCTGGGCTCAATTCTAATCTCATTCCAAGTTCACAGTGGTGTAACCATAGTAGTTTATTTGATATTCATGAGGTACAACAACATAAGAAAGAGGAAAAAAACATTCTTATGAATTGTTAAAGGATAATTAAACACCTGCTTGTCATTAATTTTCCTCAGCAGACTTTAAAAAATACATTCTGTTTGTAATTCCAGAAACTCAGTGAATGAAAATACAATGCTCTAAAATTTTGCTTTGAATCAGACCTTCAATTATACTCTATTTTTTCCCTACTTTTGACTCAAAATTAGGTCATCTTGTTTAGTGTGGGTTTTTCACATTTTAGTTTTCACTCCCAATGAGCAGGTGATAAAAGTTAAGAGTTATTACAAAGACTCTTGTAATATAATACCTTTCTATAATAAGAACTTGAATTTGTTAATACGACCTTTGTTGTATTAACAAATTCAAGTTCTTATTATAGAAAGACAAGTTAGGCCTGTTTATGAAGGTAAAAATGCACAGTACATAGTAGTAATCTCTAATTTTTTTATTAAATTTGTCTTTTCTCTATTTTTATGGGGATGCGAAGTACTAGAAGGAAAGGTCATTCTATATTAACATGATAAAAACCCCCTTGATTTTAGGAAGGTGTATTATTTTTACAAAATAAACATTTTATTCCCTGTAGTTCAAGAAACAGTATGTTAACCCTTTTTCCCATAGTTATGATTCTGCTTAAGATACCACCATCAAGGAAGTAAAGATGGGTGCTATGTTTTGTTCAGTTTTATCTTTAATTCCAGGAAGAGAAGCATAAGAAAAAAATGAGAAGTGATACATCTCTACATATAAATGCACATTCTCCACTAGTAAAAGTTACAAATTATCCATACCATTATGTCTTTCATATCTGGATGTTATGGTTTCATCCAGCTTTCCACTGGGGTTACCAAGTCCCACTTGGCAAGCTTATGCCTACTGATGATAAATATGCTATAGAATAAAGCCATGGGCTGCTCCAGGTCTGCAGATTACAAGTCCAAAACTACTGGTTCAATATCGTGATTTGGTATTTCCTTTGCATCTCTTAGCCTGTTACTCAGATTGGGAATCATAATGCATCCAAAAAAAACCAACCAAACAAAAAAAACCACAACCCCAGGAAATAAATTTCTGGTTTATCTTAAGCTTTTAGATCCCAATATTTGCAGTCATATCAAAGAAAGTCCTAACAAGGGTGATGGTAGGGTCCAATAAATTTTGCATGAAAAGGCAATGCTAAGGAGATTCAGACACAAAAATTATCAACAGTAGCTGTTACCTTTTAACCCTTCATTTAAAGGAGAAAAAATACTTAAACAAAAAAAATTCTCTGGTTCGGAGGTACAGGTTTATCTGTTTAGTTGTCCTCCATCAACTTACCTTGTACTTTGTGCTTCACATACTCCATCAATTTGCCTTTGACCTTGTACATGAGTGATCAAAGTTGAGGTTGGTCAAGAGTGTTCATGTGAACGTGATTATTTAGAGTGTTACTGTTCTCAGTCTGTAAAAGAGAACAAAATTCCCTTTTATTAGTTCCATTTATTTGGTAGTCTTTAACGAAAAGTACTTATGTCTACCTAAGATCTTCTGTAACTGCAGGGAAGAGAATGTTTAGAAGTCACACAGACATGGATTTCTCATGGTGGGCACTTTGCTGTGCTCTGTTATAGAGTCCATGGCTTTTTGCAAAAGGAAGCCAGAGACCTTCATGATCCTCCACAGTGCAGTGGGCAAAGGAGAAGAGCTGTGACTGGAAGTAATGCTCCCTTTGCTGGTTGGAAACTAGCTTTGGAAATGAGAGCTACTTAATTCCCATTTCACATCAATTATTAAAGCATAGGTGATCGCCTAATTAAAAAAAAAGTCATTATCTCCTAATTTATGAACTCATTTATGAACTTCTGCTCATCAACTTCATTCTATTAACATTTTCCCTTTGTTGGTTAGTTTCAAATCTCAAACATACTCTTCCCTTGTTGCCTAGGAAATTATCACTCATGGCAGAGCTGGAAGCTTCTTTTAACTGCCTTTTTTTGGAGAATTGTCATTTATATAAGTCTTCCTTGCAGAGGGAGGCACATTTTGCAGGCCAGACTTAATACAGTTACTGTGTGCCAACAGTGCAGAGGCTGGATATACAGAGGCCTTAAAATGATGAGATTTATACTTCTTTTTTTTTTAATGAATGAGCATTCAAAGTAAAGGAAATTTGAAAGCTGTATTAGCATAATGGTATAGAATCATCTTAAATGTGATTATTATATGATAAGTATTGCAGAAAATCCTATCATTAAAAATCAATAAAGTCACATAGGTAATCTCTGAATTAAGACAGAAGTCATAGCATTTTGAGGCTTTAATGCACCTATGTGTACAATATGACTCATTCTCAACTGGGGCTTCTAGGTACTACTGTAAGTTAAATAATGATGTGTGAAATTACTCTCCAGACAGAAAGAAGCTTTGCCCGTAAGATCATGTCATTTCAGTCTCATTTTTTCTAAATTATTGAATCATAACAAATAGGAAATTTCAACGTGTACGAGCAAAATCGTGTCTCATACAAATGACTGACCTAAAATAAGATGCACCTGCTTAAATAACAATTCATATGTATTAGGCTTCAAGCTCTAGTATCTGCTCTGGTTTTACTGAAATGTTAATACTAAATGGTAACAGATGTTTGCACAAGTCTTTTTCATAGTCTTCAGAAATGTCATGGAGGTATTTCAGGAGGAATGTGTTTTCTTTGTTTCAGATCATGCCAAGGTAGCCACATCTCTGTTTCACTACTGGATTACAGATATCCTTCCTGTGAAGAACAGGAAATAAAGCCTTACCCCTGTGTCCATGTGCACAGGATTAGAATGTAATATACAAACTCTTAACCAAGTAGAAGTTTTTCAGGAAGAGCAATGTCAATACACGCTCTACACCTTCAGGTAAATTAATTACTTTTCTGTGTTACAAACTCCAGAAGACAATAAAGATATAACTACAATGTGACTTCTGTGATGGGTTGGTCAAGAGTATGGCCTGAGTCTTCAGCTGCATTAGTCTTCAGCTGCATTAGTATGTACATTTCACTTTAGGACAAGGGACTGGAATGATAAAGTCTCTATCTGGCATTTTGTTTAAGAAGTATAGTATTATCTTTTGTGTTTGTAAGTTTATCATTCCTTTCTGGAAGTTACATTTCTTGACATTTTGTATATCTGCTTGCCTGGAAAACAGAGCTATATTTTTTTATATTTAAACCTAAGCAACAATAAGTCTGAGGAATGTGTTTTTGCTGAATAAACTGCTGAATTGTGGACATAGATACATTTCTATATGTGCGTCATGTAGGTCCTGTTTGGAGTTATGCAGAAACTTGGATGGCATTTTCAGAACTACTCCATGGCTCAGCCTGTTACAATCCAATGGGTTTCACTGACTTCAGAGTTATGGGACTTGGTTCTGTCTCCCTGATTACTGTGTAATCTGTCTACTGCTGTGTAATACTTCTACAACTGAATTTATCCAAGTGTACATACTACAGTAAGTAATACCATGGTTGTAAAATGTTTTGGAATAATGAATAAAAAAGTGCTTTGTGAGGGGCTCTTCTCTCAGCTGCATCATTAATCGGTAGGTGATACAGAGCAAACCATGTCTTATATCTAGGTGTGTGTTAGCTTTGTCATTAGTAAGATAGGGCAACATATTTAACCCCTCCAACATGTGCTTGGAGATACACTACTGATGAGACTATACAAACATTGCATGGGTTTTCTTGCTTTATTTTTTCTGTTTCATTATATTGCCTGATATGTCCTGTTACAAGACATTGGTTTAGTGATGCTCAAAATTTGTAATAAAAATTACAAATCATTGTACCTCTTCCTCATTAATTGAAGAAATTAGAAGGGGTTTAGTAATACACCAAATGATTGCAGGTGCAGAAAAACCATTCTTATGGCTATGGAAGTTTTGTGCAGCTCTGAAGAACTTGAGTTTGGTCTGTATCTGGTAGGAAAGGTGTATAAACCAGACCTTGCCGATGAGAAACTAGTAGTGTGTTCCCCGTTTTAATGTTCCTGAATTGCTAACACATAGGCATTGAACTGTAGCTGTGACTTTTCACTGAGATCCTGTGTGCCTCAGTCCCACATCTGGAGAAAGAAGAAAACATCACTTGAATGTGAAGCACGTAGATACCCTTCTTAACTGACTAATGGGAAATTAATCACTTCATCCTCACTTTAAGGTTTGAATGTCACACAATAAGTGAGGCCTAGGAACTGCAAAAAAGAATACACAGCAACTCATTAGGTAAACATTATCTGTTCTAAACACTGAATATGAAAAACATAAACGAGGTCATGTAATCAAAGACAGACTTTTGAAATACAAATACAAAAGAGATCAAATTAGGACCGCAAAAATAACTGTAGAGTCTGCATTTCCTGATACTTGAGTGACTGTGCAGAGGGAGGTTACAAGGCTGCTGCTTTGAGTAGACCCCAGGACCTGGTGATTCCTCCTCCTTGGCCTCTGGATTCCGGGTTAGTGTACCTGGAGATCTGGATGTCAGTGTAGGTGACTCCAGTTTCCACATTTCCAGGTTCAGACAGTAGCAATGCTTAAGCACTTATCTCAGGGGGACACATACACAACACTCATGTGGCTGACTACACAGCCCTTTGATCTCTTGAATAGCAGGACAGCCACTCTCCTTTCCCCGCGTGGATCCTGGGCCCTCATCCCTGCTCTGTGGCTCTCGTGCACACCAGCTAGTCCAGGCTGGAACACACCACCATACGTTCTCATCTACAGGCACTCATCCACTCATGTCACAGCCTTGCTTATTGCTTTAATTTATCTTACTTATTATTTCTCTTTCAGTGCTTGGCCATTTCTCATAATCACTGAATGGTTTGAGTTGGAGAGAACATAAAGATCATTAAGTTCCAGCCCCCCTGCCATGGTCAGGGACACTTTCCAAGAGACCAGTTTACTCAATATTGAAGTGATTTTTAAAATACAACTGAATTTTGAATAGCTGCATATAGATGAGCAGATTTGGATATCTTTTCCAAACAGAAATATTTTCACAAAATCACAGAATGGGTAAGATTGGAAGGGATCCCCACAGTGGGATCACGTGGTGCAGCCTGACTGCTAAAGCAGGGTAAAATTTTGTACTGTTCTAGTGAATAAAAGTTCACCGTACTTTGCTTGAACCAGGTAACAATGGATAAAAGATTACTTTCAGTCTCTCTTTTCTTCCCTTTGCTTTTACCACTGTAAGAGCCTTATATTCCGTGCAGAAATCAGCTGGCCCCAGCTAAGCAAGCCCAGGAGCAGTTTCTGAGCATAGCCAGTTAGTCAGTGATATCTGGTATCTTCGCAAATGACCTGTGATAGGAGCTGAATCTCGCACTTACCAACCCTGCCACTATTGTACTAACAGGGATTATGAAGAGGATAAAGCATGCTAAAGAGTTTAGAAAATTGGACCAAATTCAAGAAGATTAATTGTAGATTGTCATTGTAGATAAATGCAATTGCTTAAGAGTACTTGTTTCTGAAACAAATGTGCCAGACAGTGGTGTGCTGAACTGCAACACACAAGAAGACACTCAAAAGCAGTGCACAAAAGAGCACAGCAGAAAGGTCTAGTTTAAAAGCAAAAGAAATGGACACTACTTGTAATTTAAATTAGGCAGTATACTAAAAATGGCAGGGGTTGCACATTTGACATTCTATTTGCAGTCAAAAAGATTTCATACATCACAATTTTAATACCTGGTCACTTCTCTGCACTGCTTCTCTAAACAAAGTGGTGCTCAATCTCCTTACACCTTTTCAGGTTTATTTGAGCAGTGGTATCACAACGTGGCTGAGATACAAAAACTGAAAAATTTAAATTAATATCCACTAGTGAACATGGATTTTCATTTCACTATACATGGCTCCTTCAACATAGCAATGAAATATTTATCTCTTTAGTTTTTCATGCTAAACTTAAAAATGGCAAAGGATATGGCCTTGAATTTTTGCTTCTTCAGCATCATTCAGTTTAATGAATGTGCTGCATTATGTGGAATTACTGAAACATGGAAGAGTTTTTAAAGTGGATTGTGCATCAGAATATTTCTGGCTAAACTGTACATACATTATTATTATTATTATTAGCGTATTTCAAACTTCCATGAAGACAGAACTTTAAAATTTTGGGTTTAAATCCCACCTGGATTCCAAGAGTAGGAAGAATTTAAGGGTCAGCTGGAAAGTAACCTGCATCTTAACCTTCACGGGTTAACTTCCTAGTTTACATTATTGAACAGTGTGCAGTAAGTAAGGAGCAGCAGCACAGTTGGGAGAGAGATCTGCTCTGAGAGGCAACAGTCCCTTACCCCAGGTACAAGGAACACCACAGAGGCTGAAGTCATTTGAGACATCTGTAGCAGTGGATAAGTGGTCACTGCACTTGTATGCAAGGGTATAAGTTCAAAGCCATTATCTCTATATATAGGTACATGTTTTATTCTTAAAATTGCCTGTAAGACCCTAATGTTTCTCCTTTGTGGATATGTAATATGGGAGTCAATCTCTAATGTTACAGATTTTTACTGCTTTGTAATTGGTGCAATATTTTAGGTAGTGCTTTACAATCATGTAGAGTTATTAATTCCTTAATGTGTTTTCTATGACAGCTGCCTTTTCTCTCCTGCACCAGTTTAGGGAGTTACTACTCAATAAGCTGAATGCCTGAAATAACATCTGGGGAAAAAATAACTTCAAAAAAAACCCCAAAAAAATAACCAAGGAAGGAAAAAAGTGGTGAATAGTAGCATGAAGACAGAAGATTTTTAAGCTGCCTTTCACCAAAAAAAAAATATTTCACCATGTATATCATAAAACAGTCCACAGATGTAGAATGGAAAGAGGTGTGTGTTATGCATGTGTAGTATGGTACACATTTGGCATAATAATAGAGAGTGGTAGTGCAAAAGATGGCAATTGTAGAATTGGGAAAACGTATTATATTTAAAATTTAGGGAAACCTCAAGTTATAACTATGCAGGTTTTGTAGTTAATTGCTTCAGCCCTGGATTGCTCCTAAGAAGGGCTGTATTGCACTTGTTTATGCAGCTAATTAAGCTTCACTCTTTACTGCTTTATCATCTGCATTGCATCTCAGTAAATTTTGTTTGTTGTTTTAAACTGTTAGATGTATGCAGGCCTAAGGGGAGTTGGAGACATATGTGTTTTAGAAAAGCAGAAATTTAGATGCTGTATTTGTTTATAATCTCTAAGAATCTAGGAAAAAACTTATATATTCTATGATTATTTGAAACTGCATATACACCATAGTGAAGGTCAAATATATAGCTTTAATAAGGCTATTCTCTAAGTTGAGTGTTTAACTTTGTATAATTAGTAGTCTGTAGTCATTTTAAAGAACTCCATACTCAGGTGAAGCATATAAGCAACTGTAGTACTTTTTTACATCATTACTGCAAGGCTACATCCTGTTTTAGGATACATAATGGATAAAAAAGAAGTGTAATCTAAGATTGAAGAGGAGTACACAAAAACAGAAGGAACTTTTCTTTTGCATCAACTCTAGGTTGCATCAAGTAGGGGCTGCTTTTCTTCTCTTTCAAGATCTTTGCCAGTCCTCTCCATCCCTCATTCAATGCACAGATGATTCCTTCATCTCTCTCAGCCTCTGGTATTAACTTCCATAACCCATTTGCTGTACTTTCAGATTTACACATTTGTGCTTTTTCCCCACAGTATTTTCCACAACTCTACAGTGCAATCTTTCCATTGTCTTCATTTCCTTCTATAAAGCTTTCTTTTGCTGTGATCCTGCCCAAAACCTTGGCCAAAACCCCCGGCCTAGTAAGTATGGTGCTAGGACAACTGCCTACTGTGCTGACTAATGTTGCCTTATTGTCTGTGTACTCCCCCATCAATCTCCCTGTTTTCTCCACTGTTTTCTCCTTTCCTAAATGAGTAGCAATTTGATGCAGCTTTTGCCCTGCTGCACAGCAGCAGCACAGCCAGTTCTATCATGTCTGAGATGACAGTGTGCTCAGGAAATGTAATAGACCTGTCTACAATGAAGAACATGATTGAACGTGTGGGCAAGGCTCGTGATAATTTAAAGGGGCTTCATAATTTTACATTGCACTCGTGATCAGTCTGGTAAATGGGGACCTGATTCTCCCCAGCAGGTGCTTTTGAGGCAATGTTCTTCTGTTCTTCTTGCTAAGGAGAGCTTGGAGGCATGCAGTCCTTTCTCCTGACTTCAGATGTCTACAGTGTAGCTTTTACCATCTGAACTGCCTATCCTAAAGAACTTCCTAATCACTGAGATTAGGTAGCATGACATAACTGACTGCTGCTAGACATCTATTTTAGAACTGGAACAGTGGTACCAATGGGAGAACTTAGTGCTTTATGTTGGCTGGTACGAAAGCATAAATAGGTAAGTCATCAAAACATCTGCATTGCAGGCATCTGGATCTTGTTTAAAAAAAAGAAAAAAGGAATGAAAAAATGATAATTTACTGCATCTGAGAAAAGGATAGGAATGTGTGTGTTTCATGGCCAAAACATTACTTACTCCTGGTGCTGGTCTGGCAGTGGCAAGATCTTTCAGCTTGGACAGGGCCATGACCCCCTCTCCTTGATGCTTTCATGTCTTCTTGTGGGAAGCTACTGCCTGGGAGTGGTAAAAAGAGAAAGGAGAGTAAGGAGCAGTTGTACAGCTGTGCCTGGAGTTCACCCAACACAAACTGAGGAAATCTCCTGTTCTTGTTCCCTTTGTGCCTATGATCATGTACGAAGCAGCCTCCACCTTTTCCCAGGTAGACCCAGTAAAAGTTTGCTGTGTGATTCATTCCTTCTCCCAGTGACAATAATCAAGTGGAAGTGACTATAAATGCTCAAAGAAAAAGTAACCATTGCTAGAAATATCAAACTGATCAGCCATTACCTGGGTTCTATAGAAGGAATCAATACTAAATATGGTTTTTTGAGAATCACAGCTGTAACCGCTGAACTTTGTAGACATAATGATGGCTGATCTCTGTCTGGCATGTGGGAGCTTAAAATGAAGGTCATGTTCAAATCTGATTGGAATTCAGAGAAAGCTGCTTGGGTTATTACCATGACTATAGTGCTGGATTCTATTTACATTAGTAAACAGTTTAAAATACTTGACATGTTATTCAATTAAATCTGTGATTGCAGACTGACAGACCAAAGTTCATTGATTTTTCCAACCACATTAAACTAAGTTCATGGCACAGTGTTTCATTTAGCCTATCTACTTAACCCTTTCACCTTAATTCAATTACCCAGCATAAAATTAATGTGTAAAATATTAAATAACTCTACATTTCTAAATTAGAAAGTATTGCAAGAATATGTTCATCTTGATGGCTTCTGACGTACATTTATTATTGTATGATTTACAATTTGCTATAGATCACATTGTTATCCAAATGGCAAAAGTCAGTCAGAAAGCTTTTTCTTTATACTCATTCAGTAAATTGATAGATAGATTCGTGGAAGGTAAGACTGAAAAGGACATGAGATTATCTTCTCTGACCCCATCTAGATCCTTGGTCATAAATTTTCCCTTCTGGGCAAGGACCAGTCTGACAAAAGCACAATTTGTGGTTTTTGCTAAAGCAAGTAATGTACAGAGACAGTCCAGCTTAATTTACGGACATCAAGGAATGAAGATTTTGCTCCTTCTTTAGTAATTTATTCCAGTACTCAATCACTTTCATGCTTAGAATCATGTGCCTTATTTTAAATTTGAATTTGTCTAGATTTAACTTTCAGCCATTAGTTCTTAGTATGCTTTTCTTCCCTAGATTAAGTAGTCCCTTACTATCCACTATTTTCTGTGAAAGTTTTGGAACACTGTAATCAAGCTACAAGGCAACCTTCTTTTTGACACCATGAGTATTATCTCTTTACACTATTTGATTTAAGGCATTTTCTGTAGCTTCCAACTTGGTTTTGTGGCTCCCTCATGCATTGTCTCCATTTTTTTCCCACTATTTAGGAAACAAGCCTGCTGGAACTGAGCACAGAAACTTTGCATTCATTTAAAATCTCAGAAGTGCCAACTTTTGTACTCACTGTTTTATTGGTTTTGGATCAACTTCTTGACATGGGATTGTATAGACAGTCCATGTTAAATTATTTTTAATAGTAGACAAGTACTCTTGAAATTTATTGCTATCCAGGATTTAGTCTGTGGTTCCATACTTCTTGTTCATGTTTGTCTTTCTGTTTGGCTGTAATAACTTCAATTTTTTTTACTGTGTCTAGATTAGAAAATGATGGATCATTTTGTATGCCTGTACTGCTTTCATTAGTATTGACTATCTGCTAATCTTGGTGACATCTGCAAATTTTACCAGCAATTATTACATTTTCTTCCATATCATCAGTAAAAATGCTAAACATGTTGATTTCTAGTATTAATCTCTATGGGATTCAAAGAGAAATAACATTATTCAGTCATGATTCCCTATTTGTACTTTCTTTTTGAAAACAGAAAACTGAAATAATCTAGTGGATTTCTAATGTGTTTAACACGTATGTATTGTATTATATGCTCTTTTTGTTTTGATCAGAAAGTCATGTGGCACTAAGTGTAACAGCTGTCAACAAGTATTTCTTCAGTTTTCTAAAAAACCAAGCTTTAATTTTTTTCAGATAAGGATAAGAATCCAAACTAAAGACACTGTACAAAAAAACCCTCTAAAATTGTATTTTAAAGTATGTTTAGAGGGAAGCAGAACAGTTGAAAAGTATTCAAAGTAAATAGCCTCTCAGATTTATCTTACATGTTTTCAGTTTGTTGCTCTGCGGAGAATGTTTTGCATTAGTTAAGAATGATTGTTATGTAACTATTTTTAAACATCAAGGGAAAATTCATATTTTTTTTCTTTTCCTGCAATATGTGATCCATAGTTTTAGTTACAAAGGTGTCTATTGTTTGTATTATCTCTTGTGTTACCTTTCTTCCAGCTTGTAATTGAAGAAAGATCCTTGTAACAAGTTCATTAACTGCTGATGAATAAAACAGATTAGAGATGTAGAAGTTTGCTTGCAAATCCACATTGACAGTTTTATAGTGGGATATAGTGCCCAGTTCTCTGGACAGATTTCTAGGCTGCAGCACAGGCCTGTTAACTGTCAGCATCAGCACTGGCTATCTAAACCCTAAGATCAGATCAATGTAAGGATTCATCAGAAATAATAATTGAGTTGTGGCTGTATGAGACCTTGCAGACAAACAGCATAGAGCCTTCAGCTCCCAGGGTCTGACTCACTGCTAATACAGAACACATTGCAGAATTCCAAAAGGTACCTTAACTCTCCCCTACACTGGAAGTCTTAGAGGGAAAAAAGCAGTATTTCTGTCAAAATATCCAGGTACTAGCCACCCTTACAGTCTGATTCCTTTTTGCGTAAGCAAAAAACACAAAGGTTCAATATCAGTCCAAAACCACTTCAGGTGTCCTTGTCAGGCTACCTAAGGCACAAAGACTGCTGACTGTTGTGTTTCTAAAAGTCCCCTCTCCATCTACTTTTTCCATAGTTTGCAAGGCATTACAAAGTGAAACATGATCTCAAACAACCCTGCAGGTACCACAGGGTGAGAATTTGAACACGGGCAGATCCTGGGAAGCAGCTGGCAACAGTGGCTTACTGAGGTGGTGTGAACAGGAGGGAAGGAGACACAAGTGTAGCTTTTCCTTTGTAGGTTGTGATGGTGACCCACAGACCCATTCTGCTCTGTGCTTGACACTGTTCTTGTGGATAACCTGAGACTTTCATTTTCAAATGAGAGCATTGGAAAACTTGGGAGGTAAAAGCCACAAAGATGAGATGACATTGAGCAAGTATTTCCAAGAGGATCATTAGTCTTTTGAGAAGCAACTATGGGTCCTCTCTGTCAACTTTGGTGCAGCTCCAGTTGTGCAAGGCTGATCATAGGAATCACTGGTGTCCTGAAATCATAGTTGCTTTGTATAGCAGTCTCTTGAATGGTATTTAGCTTGAAGCTGACCAAAGAAAAAAAGTCTAAAATTATACAAAAACCATAAAACTATATTTTAGAAATACAAACTAGGCAAGACTTCGCCACTTCTTTTTCTTGCTGAGCCCATAAATTGTTGTCATTCTTTGTGAATATCCAGGTGTTGTGGATTAACCACATTCACCACCCAGTCACCACACAGCCACTCACTCTCCTCGATAACAGGACAGGAGAAAAATCAAAAGAGCAAAAGTGACAGTTTAAAGACAGTTTAATAGGTAAAGCAAATGCCACATGCACCGGGAAAACAAAAGTAGAAATAAATTCATCACTTAACACGGGCAGGCAGGTGTTCAGCCATCCCCAGGGAAACAGAGCTCCCTCACATGTAACAGTGACAAACACCAACACTCCAAACATCCCCTCCTTCTTCCCCCAGCTTTACATAATGACCCTGACCCCATATCCCCTGCATCAGCTGGGGTCAGCTGTCCCCTCCCAACGCTCTGTGCACCTCCAGCCCCCTCACTAGTGGGGTGAGGTGAGGAACAGAAAAGGCCTTGGGTGTTGGAGCAATGCTCAATGACAGTGAAAATATCCTTGTGTTACAGTAGTGGGTTGACCCCAGCTGGGTTCCAGGCACCCACCAAAACGTCTTTCTTGCTCCCCTCCGCAGCTGGACAGGAGACAGAAAATATAACAAAGGGTTCATGGGTTGAGATAAGGACCAGGAGAGATCACTCATCAAATACCATCACAGGCAAAAACAAAAGACTCAACTTGGGGATATTAAATGAATTTATTACTAAAAAAAATCAGCAGGATAATGAGAAGTAAAATAAATCTTAAAAGCACTTCCCCCCACCCCTCCACCCCCAGCAGTGCAGGGAGATGGGGATAGGGGTTATGGTCAGTTATCACAGGTTGTTTCTGCTCCTTCCCCTGTTCCAGCTTGGGGTCCCTCCTGCAGGAGATAGTTCTCCCTGAACTTCTCCAGTGTGAGTCCATCCCACAGGCATCAGTCCTCCCCACACTGCTGCAGAGCAGCTCACTCTGCCACGGGGTGCAGTCCCTCAGGCACAGCCCGTTCCAGCCTGGGTCGCCCCTGGGGTCACAAGTGCCACCAGCAAACCTGCTCCAGCGTGGGCTGCTCTCTTCACAGGTCTGCAGGTCCCTGCCAGGACCCTGCTCCAGCACAGGCCTCCCACAGGGTCACAGCCTCCTCTCAGCCATCCACCTGCCCTGGTGTGGGTCTCCTCCATGGGCTGCAGGTGGATCTCTGCATCCCTGTGGTTCTCCAGGGGCTGCAGGGGCACAGCTGCCTCACCATGGGCTGCACTATGGGCTGCAGGAGAATCTCAGCTCTGGTGCCTGGAACACCTGCTGCCCCTCCTTCTGCCCTGACCTTGGTGTCTGCAGGGCTGTCTCTCTCACGTATCTTCACTCTGCTCTTCTCTGGTTGTTATTATAGCTGTGCAATAACTTATTTTGCCTTCTTAACTATGTTATCACAGCGGTGTTACCATCATTCCTGACTGGCTCTGCCTTGGCCAGCAGTGGGTCCATTTTGGAGATGTCTGGCATTGGCTCTGCTGGACACAAAGGAAGCTTCTGGCATCTTCTCACAGGAGCCACTGCTATAGCCCCTGCAGTACTGAAATGTGTCCACACAAACCCAATAGAATTATCAACCCTGTGTTTTCAGCACAAATCCAAAACAGCCCCACAGTAGTTATTGGAAATTAACCCTACCCCAGTGAAAACCAACATTCCAGGATATGTACACCACCTGAAAAACCTACCAACCAAACCATTCTACTGACAGTTGTTCTTTCTCTTCTTTGGGTTCAAATCTGAGTCCATGGACCTGAATATTAGCTCAGTGCATGGAATGGTGTGCTGGCAATGCATTATGCCCTGCAGCATTCCTCATCCCCTTCCCAATCCTGCAGCCTGAGCTTTTGAACAAGAGTCATTACAACCGGGCATGCTGTGCTCTGGAATGCCCTAAGGCAGCAGAAATGTCTGCAATCCAGCTCTCAGCTCAAGAGTATTGTGCACCAGGATATTAACTGTAAAACTGGCAATATTGCTTTGGTGCAGAGGCTTC
The DNA here is from genome assembly GCA_013399915.1 of Illadopsis cleaveri. Classification (NCBI taxonomy): domain Eukaryota; kingdom Metazoa; phylum Chordata; class Aves; order Passeriformes; family Timaliidae; genus Illadopsis; species Illadopsis cleaveri. The sequence goes on along the minus strand of VXBB01024192.1, from coordinate 245,591 downwards.
CTCCAGGCACCCACAAGACAGATGGCTTTATCAGTACACAGCCATTCACCTCTGCATTGCAATTGGGAAGAAGTACAAGCAAATTTCCAACTATCTTTGCTAAGCAATTTTACAGCTGTCTATCTGAAATTAAAGCACCCTCTCTTGGTTGTGCTTTGCATTTTTATAGTGACTAGCAATCTTCGTTCTACAGTGCTGCAGTCAGCCTTCCATTGGGTTTCTGATGCTCGCAAAAATATGTGACACTAAGTTAATGAAGATAAGTGCTTCAGGCTGTAGGGAACCAAGCAAAGGAGAAATCTGTGTAATCTGTATAATTGGACACTTCTACAGACAGTATAAAAACACAAATCATCTCTAGCAGGGAAAGGCTTTTGTGTACAAGTTCATAGGAAATTATTGATTTGCACTTCATGGAAAGTCTTTGTAGAGCCTGTACAAAGGGCAGCTTCCCACCAACAGCCCATCAGTCCCATTCCTCCTGAAATGAAATGCAGAGGTCTTTGAATAAGTATGATCCAAGGACTGGAGGAGAGGGTTTCTCAGTAACTGAGTGTCTGTCCCACTCAAATGAGGGGGAATCCATGAACACATCTCTTAAGTTGGAGTGATTTTCCAACTCAAAACCGGTCAAGTAACCGGTAAGTTTTAAGATGGAGCAATCAGGGCACGTGCACTCCTTGGCAACTGTAGTACCTGTGCTCCAGTTTTCAAATAAAGTTGACTGCAGCTTCCCATACATGAGGGGTAAGAGTGAAACATGCTTAAAGAGTAGTACTACCTCACCCTCACCGTCAGAGAAAAGCAGAGGACTGAGATCTCTGTAAGCTGTGAAGTGGGAGGAGTTTCAGAGTCAGCTCTGCAAGTAACTTCCAGGTGGGAGAGTCTGCCACTGCACTTCTTAACTCATGGGAAAGCTCTGCACTGAAAGCAGTCTCTGCATCCGAACAGGAGAAGTCAATGTCTGATAATCAGTAAAAATCTTGCTGACAAGGCTGTGATGCAGGAAAGAGGTAAAAAACTCAAAGGAATTTTTTTTTTTTTTTTCCTTTGTGTCTTAGTGCAGTGAATCCACATTCATTTTCTTCTTTGAAGAAGGAATATGGGAAGATGGAAGAATCCCTCCCTCTTAACTCTGATTTAGAAGAGAACATCCCATCAGCTTGTATTTTGACCCCTGATTTGTCTGGGAAGACTATGGAAATTTTGGTAACAACACAGTAAATGTGAGAGGGAGAGGACTCCGTACAGAGGAAGGAGGGAAGCAGGGAAGAGGAGTAGGACACATACAACTTGAAGAGGCCTGTTTGGAGGTTCTTCATAAAGAAATTTCTCTTACTTTTCTTTGTACCTTTTCTGCCCTTTCCTGTAACTTTTCTAAGTCTGCTTCATCCTTTCAAAGATGAAAGAACAAAAACCACCCATGTTATTAAAAATGCTGGTTCACCACACCTTTGTTGAAGTGTGCTCTGGTTTGTTTTCTAGTCCTTTTCAAATAATTTGGTTGCTTTTTTGACCCCTTAGTGAGTATGGAGCTGACATCTTCATGGCATTTTCTTTTAATTTATGAACAGATCTTATCAGTTTACATAATTAGGTCCACCATTTTGCAATATCTTATGTGGAATTTTATCTGCCATTTTGTCTCAAGTTATGCATGATCATAGTGCTTTTCTGCAGCTTTGCACAGTCAGCTTTTGATTTTAATCCCTGTGATAACTGTAATGGAATCAGCAGTCTCTGTTCTCCCATTATTCATCACCTTCTCCAGGTCATTTAAGACTTTGCTGAGCAGCACAGATCCCGGAAAAAGGTCCCAAAGGATTGTGTTGATTTCCTTCCAGTGGGAATAGTGCATTCCTACTTTTTTTTTCATATTTTTTAATTGCTTATTCATTTAAATTAGGATCTTCTTAGCTCATGAGACTTCCTTTTTAAGGGTTTTCTTTTTCTCCATTTAATTGTAAAAATGCACTTTAATACACCTTGTTTGCTTATTAGTCATTCCTCATCAAAAAAGCCAGTAGGCTTGTGAAGTGTGTCTTCCTTTTACGGATGCTTAATGGAATGCTTCCCAATATATTTTTCCATGTGTCTGCTCCTTTTGTTCCTTGCAGTGGCTTTTACTGATTTGCTGAACAAGGATGTCATGTTCACTCAACTGTAGTTCCTCAGATCACCCCGGGAATCCTTTGTAAAAATTAGTCATTTCCCCAAGTTCCCATCCCCTGACACAAACGATTCCCAGGGAGAGGTTACACACTGCAGCTTGCAGTGGTGTTATTTCGTCCTTCAGTTGCTTTAGAGCTCTTAGGTGAATTCCATCTGGTCCTAGTAAGCTGTTAGGGTTGTGCCCTGGGAAATGTGATCTCTGAAGAGAGAACTCCAGGCTAACTCCAGTGAGTCGTACTTAAGTGCAAATGTTCACTGCTCTGACCCTCATTTTGTTTTCCACTCCCAGGCAATTTGAATTCTGTTCTAGTAATTTCTGCTTGGCCTCATAGTCAGACATTCACAACATCAGAATAAAGACCACCTAATAAAAAAAATAAGTATTATAGAAGTGGTACTCTTTTGATTCATGAATCTGCTTTATTTCATATTTATTGCATAGATTTTTTTTTTTACCCTCTTCTTAAGATGATGAAAGAATCTTGCAGTGTTCAGCTGGAGACCTCACAACACAAGACATGTACCTTTACCAGGATTATGCCTAAAAATAGACTACAAATAGTGTTAAATAGCCACAGCTATGCTGGTACAATGCCATGCCACAGCTAACAGATGTCTCTTTAAGGGATTAGAACATTTAAATTGGACGACAGACGATGAGGAATGGGAACCATGTGTGATCAGCAATGTGAAGGCAATTGCAAGCAACCAAAACAAGGGAACATACCAGAAAGCATGGAAGAACAAAAATTCAGCTAGAAAGGTTCCCACTAAAGCTATATGATATAATTTAAAGCTTTGAAAGATTTTCTGTCATACTTGAAAAGCTCAGGTAATTTATGTCTTCTTATATTTCAGTTTAAAGCCTTACAAGGGGATTTACAGACCTTTTGTGGTTTTGGTGGACCAATTCACTAGCCTGTTGCATTGGAGACACACCGTGTTCTGCAAAATATATTCAGGATAATCAAAGTATTTAGTTTCTAAATCAGAAACCTTTTTTTTTATGTTACAAAAGATAGATATCTATTGCCACTAAATGTAAGAAAATTTCCTAGGAGACCACTATGGAAGACTTTACAACCTCTGGATGTTTAGACACATTTTCTAATTCAGGAGTGGCGAATGTCAGTAAAATTCTGCATTTTCATAATAGCTCTACATTTATTTTAACTGTGATCACATGTAGAAAACGTTCCAGCCCCTCCAAAAAGATTGTACAGGGTTGTTTAGAAGGTGGAACAGGTGCTTTTGTAGAATTCACTCACAATTTATAAAGCCATGTGGAATATAATAACTTAGACACTTTGATTGTCTGAAAATTTTGTCTGAAAGGCACAGAGAAGTGAAATGACTGGCTGAAGGTGTGTACTTGTGTTGTAAATTGGTGCTTTAGAATTAGAACCAAAATTGTGGTCATGCTTTGAATGTATCTGTGTCTTCTTAGAATGAATCCTTTTCTACTCCAGAGTCCTGGTACCCCAGATATCCCCACTGCAGCTATAACTTCACACTGTGGCTGTGCTCTGAAACAAATGAAACATGTCCCTAAATTACAGAAAAGCACAGCATGCTGTATGTTAGCGTTGTTCACACACACAAAACATGGCAGTTCTTTGCAAGCCATCCAGTCATTCACAGGCATTGCAGGAGATCTCACAGCCTCCTATCCTCATTTGCCATACCCAAATACCTGGAATTACCTGTCAGAAGTGTGCTTCCTAAGCTCTCTCACTTGTGTGACCCTCAGGGACTTGGCATGTAACAGGGTTGCAATGTGGGAGATACACGAGGAGAAAGAACCCTGTGCAATAGTTGGTTGCATATGCATCTGCTCATGGGCACAGTTTTACTCATGAGAAAATTTCCCAGCAGCAATACAGCACTTTTGGAATGATGTGTCCAGCTTTGTACAAACAAATTCAAATTCCAAAGACCCTGGGCTGTGTGTGTATGTGCATTGGGCAGGTTACAATGGTTACTCAGGTCAGTATCTATACACTGCATATCAAGATCCAGAAGATATCTGGGGTGGTGTGATGAAACTTGCATGACTTGGAAACCCCTGCAGATGGAATGAGGGATGCCCAGAGGACATGGAGTATGACAGTCCAGCTTTTAGTCTCGTCAGCCACAGAAGTAGCAAAGGACACAACATGAAGAGTTCTCATCACAGAGTGTAATTAAACTTCTTATACCAGCTCTCACAGTGAAAAACTCCCACTATGGATGGCCAGCAAGGAGCACACGTTCATCCTGGCATGGGAACCAGTATCTGGTGGGTGTCTGGATATAGACACCCATTTTAGTGGAATTTGGGAAGTAGAGCAGAATGAGAGAACATGCCTTGCTCCTTAACAAGCTTGTCCCTGTTTGCTCCTAAACAGATGGGAATTGAAGGTTGTTCAGAGGAAAGAGCCTAATGCCTTGTTTCTGTGCAAAAAAAGCAGCCATTGTATGTCACTCTTTTACAGCAAGAAATAATCTACTGTCATGGATTAGAGACAGCTAAGTGGTGCACACAGCCAGAGGAGTGCCTGTGGTCTTAAGTAATGATGTATCTTGCCACTCATGCATCCAGATATATCCACAGGAGTGCCATAGGCTTCCCACATCAGATGGGCAGTGCCTTGGTAGCTGAAAAATGGCTTTATGTTAAAGGATGATCCCCATGTTCTTCACAAGCTGTCAGGACTGCAGTGCATGTCCTTCAGTGCACTACCTTGCTTAGGGAATACTGGGACATGGCAGGACAGGGCATTGCACTTGTGACAAAAACAGAACTCTGGTACTGACTGTTTTCAGGGTTAACTAGGACTCTGGACATCTGCTGGAAGTCTGTCCACTGCCTGCCAGATATGAGCCTTCCCAGAAAAACTGCTGTAGATGTGTCTGTCCAGAGTATGCACCCAGAGGATCCTCAGGGCAGCGAGCACAGCTCTCAGGCCAAGTGTTCCAGCTTCTCTCCTAGCATGTTGTGCTGGTTGACCTGTGAACCCACCACAGAAGCAGCAAGGCATAAAGTTGTTGCTCCATTTGTAAATCTGCTGTGCATTTTAAACTGAACCAAGTGTCCAGGAGTGTGTATTCAGTGAGACAACAGGAAGGTGCCTGTGATGCAATGTCTTGCACAGCAGAGGCAGGCAAGCTTCTCCCTGCCCATATCTGCTAGAGCAGTTTTCTGTTGCAGTCCAACCTACAGATTCTGCAAAATTGTTCAACACATTAAGATGGACCCTAACATAAGAATTGACAGTGGTTGGCATGAGTGCAGCAGCACCTTTTCAAAAGGTGCTAGCTTCTATTAAGGTCTTCAGATCTTCAAGAAATGCCCATTGTTTCTATTTGTGGGTTTGGGTTGGGTTGTTTTGTGTTTGGTTTGTTTTTTTCATTTTGGTATTCAGTTGTGAAAGGAATAAATTCATCTATACTGTACACATCTGAGCTAGAGAAAAGATGACAGCAAGTTTGCTCATCCAACTGATGGCTCATGGATCAGTAGCTGTCAGTTCTGTAGGGAAATGACTGTTCTGGGACAATGGAGATCATCTCCCGAGAGATGCTGTAGTTGCACATCAGGTCAGATAGTAAGTGTATATGCGAAGCCTTCATTCGGCCTTCTAATATGTTGGCTTTTCCATGGCCACTTAATGTTACTGGTGTTGCTTTCCCTCTATGCAGACCTCTACTGAGTGAGGGGAGATGAAGCTTGGCTATTGACCACATCCAGTAGTTGAGAAGTGAGGAAAAATCAGTGCTCAAGGACATCCTCACTGCTTGTCAGTATCTGAGAGGAAAGGGTTTCATGATCCTCCTTTTGTGAGGTTAAACATAGCTGCTTCTTGTAATATATGTCTTCAATCTGCTTTGGTCATCTTAAAAGCCATTCTTCATAACAGCTTCATTTTGAGTTGTCCTGCTGTAATCAGTGGGGGGGAGTTCGTACCAAATCACTGAACTATTGTCATTTCCTGCCCTGATCTTAACGTAAACATTTGAAATAGGTAAATTAGAATGGGAATTTAGAGCAACTAGTTCCAAGGCAGGCATCTGTATGAGTCTTATCTGGAGTTAGGTGAGAGATCCAGCCCTGCTTGACAGAACTGGGTTCCACATAAGCTCTGGAGCAGTACCTTTGTGTTTTTCCAGTGACAGTAATGCTTACCTGCCTTTGCTTAGGAAATACTTCCAGATTTTTCCCTCCTTTAGTTCTCACACATACAAATTGCGGCAATTCGATAAAATTTGCTTCCATGAAAGAATTTCTCCTTTCTCCATAGCTGTAACGAACTTGATTTTTTGCTATTATTTTGCTACTACATTTTTGTCAGTTACTATTCTTTTGTCCCTCAATGGCATCAAAGCACTGTGGGCAGGGAGGCTGCAAACACAGGACTGGAGTGTTTGGAAGTGCAGGCAGTGGAGCTGTGGGAAGTGCAGGAGTCAATGCTCAGCAGGAAATAAATGAATAGTTTAAGCTACTTCAATGGTAACTCCGTAAGCCTCAGCAACACAAATCTCTTGCTACTGTGTATCTGTAACCTTAGATGACTTTGAGGACTGAACTCTGCAGTCTATAGCTCATCTACACAGCATTGCAGTCTTCTTTTATTGATGGCATTCCCTACTTCTGTCATCAACGTATTCCAATCCATCTCCTTAATTTTGTGCTTTGTGAAGATACTACTGTGTAACGCATCAATACAACTAACATTGTTCCTGTTCCTTACCTCCCTTATCATCTTAAAATTCATTTATCATCTTCACATCTCTCCTTTACACTGTGTTTTGCTGCAATGCCTACAAAAATTTGGAAACAATCTGACTGTAAGTGAGCTGAGAACATCACTTAGCCTGCCAAGCTATATGTTCTCTTTGTTTCCCTGTGTTCCTTCAACTGGTGGCAATCATCTGCCTCCCCTCAGCTTCTAGGCTCTTTGGGGCAGGACTGTCTCTTCCTTCTATAAGCTAACAGTGCCCAGTCCTGTTACCCAACAGAGTTGGCAGTTTAGCTACCTTTGTTTAAGACAAAATTACTTTTATTTTAGCTCTAATTTTTGAGTAATGCACATAATGATTTGCAAGGACATGCTCTCAGATCTAATAACTGTTGAAGTCAAAAACCTAGGATTAGTCTTACAGCTGTGTGTTGAGGAAGATTTGGTGGTTTGTTTTCTTTATATGGTTTATTTTATTGATTTGCCTGCAGTGACAGCACTTTATGTTTATTCCTATCCTGCACAAAGGGATGTTAGTGGAAGCTGTGGATAGGTTCAGAATTCTGCCATGTATTCCTGTAGCCTGGACTCTTTAAGGATGATTAATTTTGCAAAGTACTTCTTTAGCTAAATATCTGGATTTTTTTCAAAATTATGACTTCCAAATGTCATATTGTTCAACAGGTATAGAATGAAAATGGTGTACGCTTTATGGGAAATCCTCTTTTAAAATTCTGTCCCTGTATCAGGATAGAGAGCCTTGAGTAAATCAAGCTTAACGGCCCTCAAAGCCAGCAGAGAGTTTTGCTTGAAACCAGTTTATTGTTCAGAATTGTGACTGCACGTAGGCAATGTTCTGCCTGCAATCTGTACCCATCAGGTAGGAGCAGTAAGGGGACAGCAGCCCCATCCCCCTCAGCGTATGGTGGGTAACAAGAAACTGATGCCCATCAATATGCACGTGTGCCACCTGCCTGAGGTGCCTTGGGGCTGCCAAGAGCTCCTCCTGCCTGCAGGTGTGCAGCTGCCTTCCCCTGGCAGTGAGGCTGCTCACCCCAGCCACCCGTGGGGCACCACTGTCCCCTCCTCGGTGTCACATGCTCGCTCTCACCTTGCCACTCTGTGACCTTGCCCGAGCAAAGCCGGTAATGTGACTGTGGCAGGTTCCCTTAGGAATTGAATGCAGCAGCAGCAGGAGAATCACCTGCCTTGTCCCTGCTTTTTCCACTGTTTTTGGGGCCCAGGCCATACCTGTGTGCAGGGTGTGGCAGTGGGTGCACATGGCAGCCCCAGGCACGCACAGCTCAGCAATATCAGCATCAGCTGCAGGAACCACCCGCAGCAGCTCGAGCAGCTCCCAGCAAGGTTTGTGTCCTTTCTGCAGGGAACATTCTGAGGTGACCTGGCTGCACTGGAGGGGAGGCCTGAGGGGGCTGCTCACTTGGGCACCTCCGCCACCTCTTCCTGTGGTTTAACTCATGCAGCTGAGCTTGCCTCACTCTTCCCTCCCTCTGCTGCAGGATGGCTAAATTTTTTTTCAGAAATAGATGGGGAAAAAAAAAAAAAAAAAAAAAAAAGGAAAACAAAGCAGTGAGGGGGAAAAAAAGCAAAGGTAGATGTAGGCAATGGACTCCTGTGTGTGTGGGAATCAGGGCATGCTAGCATCCAGGATCTCAAGTGCCATAGGCCACTGCTACTCCAAATACCACAAGGGTCTCCAATGACAAGAACTGATGGGCAGAAGAAAGCAGTATAGGACTCTCTCCTGAAGAGAAATTTCTGGTGCTAGAGCTGGTATAGAGGGAAATGCTGAGGTAGCTGCCCTTTTGTCAGGATAAAAATAAATATGCTAGGAAGTATGTGGGGAAATGAGCTGGTAAATAAGAATCATTGTATGGAGCACAGGAAACAAGGAAAACTGGGAAGATGAGTCTGATTTTAAAATAAATTTTTTTTAAGGATCTGAAAGAGGATTCTTACAATGTGGGAAACATACAACCACCATTAAAGATAGGAAAGACCTCTAATATCATAAAGTCCAGCTGTCAAGAGAATGAGCTGCCTGGAAGAGAACCTAACAAAGTCTGGGGCACACAGGGAAAGTGACAAGTCCATGAATGGTTACTGTCTAAGTATTTGAGGCATTTGTCTGAGGGTGATCAACAACACAGGCTTCAAAACCTTCCAGAAGAGCAGGGGCCAGAGCCCCATGTGCAGTGCTTTCCCTGCTGCTTGCACTGAGCTGACATAGGTGATCCTGTCGTAAGAGTCCCTGCTCCACACACTGGAGAGGCAGGGACATGATTAGTGGCAGCATGGAAAGCTTTTTGGGGAGTGCCACTCAAGAAGGGCCTTTCAAAAGTGTGAAAAGGATTTATTTCTGTTGGTTGAGTCCTGCTGCATTTGGGGAAGCAGCCCTTGCTAGTCCCAAAGGCACTGGATTACAGCAAAGGAAGTTGTAATTTCATTATTGATTTGTCCTCCTAATGGAAATAGAGCACAAGGTGGTGAATATTGACAGTTCAAAGTATCCCTGGTCTTTAATATTGGGGAGGATGTCAGCATATCACTTGCATTCTTAGCTGCTTGATGCCTATTAGAAAACAGTGCCTCCATCAGGCAGGGCAGGCATAAGTAGATGAATGAAGCAAGCAGTGTGCACAGCACATGGGATACCTGTGTCTGTGCCAAGAGAGGTCCTGTGGCTTGTCCAGTCCCTGGCCTAGGGGCACGTTCATCTCTGTGTCCTGGCAGTCAGGACTCAATTCTCAGAGGCTTGGACTTCAAAAGGAATGGAGGCAATCCCTTGTTTGATCAAAGTTCTCCTGAAACAGCCTAGGATGGTTATTCTTTCAGAGTCCTTGGGCATGTAATTCAGATTTTAATAACATCTGCAATTACAGAAAATATTCTACAATTCAGCTGTGTTGCACATGGCCAAGACATCCTTTTTAAAGACAGCTATGTCAGCCAAAGCATATCCTTTCCTTTCCCTTTTATTTTCCACGCAAAAAAACTTGTTTGGAAAGCTCTCCCTTTCTGAATACCGTGTCACTGGACTCTCAACTGCCCTCTCCAAAAATGGAAGGAGTTACACACAAAATGGCAGTAATTTTGCAGCTCCTGACACTGTGATACTTCAGTAAAGAGGTTTTCCTCTGAATGTAGGCAAGCCTGTAAATTTAAAGGAAAATCTCAGTGTTCTATGTATTTCCAAAGGCAGACTGCATCATTATCCTTGTCCTGCTATGAGTAGCAAGCACAGGCCCTCTCCTGAGTGTTTGGGAAAGCTGCCATGGGGCATACAGTGAGAAACAAGGAAAGGCCTTTGACTTTTCATACTATAGGTTTTCATCCCAAATGCATTTGGGCAAGTACTGATAGACTGCCTGTTAACTTCAGTCAGCTCCCAATTTTATGTTGATTACTTCCTGTTAATACAGTAGTTCCTATAGGTGAGAGATACAGTGCGAAAGGTTTAGCACAGGGTCACTGTGAACATTGCATATTATAAAAAAAAGAATAAAGAGATTGGTAAGTTCCCAGTCTTTTGCTTTTAGTGCCCAGAGAAGTTGTGGAAATATTCAAAGCCAAGAAGGATGGGGCTTGGAGCAGTCTGCTCTAGTGGAAAGTGTCCATGCCTGTGGCAGGGGAGTTGGAACTAGGTGACTTCAAAGGTCCTTTCCAATCAAAACCATCTGTGATGATTCGATGATGATGATTTAGATTGATACTACAGGACGAGTTCAACTCAAGTTATCTTTTTTTTTTTAACGAGACATTGCTTTGCTGGTGCTGCAAGGTTGGTGTGCTACAGACCTGGTGCAGTGAAAGGAAAATGAGAACTGCCCACTCTGTGCTATGTAAGCCAGAGCCTTGGAATAAAACAGAAGCATTCCTTGATGTAACATTAATTAGGGATCTGCTGAAAGGAAGATGAGGAAGTGGCATCATTGTGGAATACCTGTGGAATACCTGGACTGGATTATTTCTCCAAGTAGAATCATGTTCTTCTCTTTAATAGCAGGAATATTTCTCAGAGATCTTTAAGCTGCCTTAGCAGAGACTATAGCACTGATTTCTGGAACACTTGTCATGAAAACTGGTGTGGGCTCAGTGTGCACATTGATGCTCTACTGACTTACAACACCTGAAGATTCTTACCCTGCATGTTTAGAAGTAGGACTGCAACTGGAGTCAAATTCTGCCTTGCTATGTATATGCAAGGGTGCATATATTGAAAATGGAAAAAAAAGAGCTTTCTTAGCATGGTCTACCAATGAACACTACTAAATGTTGGAGAAATCAATTTTGTAGACTATATTTTACTACCGTTTCTCACGTAGTGTGCTGTATGACTGCAGGAATAGAACTGAATTCAAGCTCACTACAGTGAAAAGAGATCACAAAAAGTAGTAATATCAGTAAGTATCAGATTAGGTATTTTCAGTTTTAAAGAACTAGCAGTAGAAAACCACACAAGACCATGCATAATGCTGAGTAAAAGGGAATGCTATCAGAAAAGAAAGCACTTATTTTTAAACATGCCTCCAAATAGCTCTGTTACATTAGCACATCCTTTCAACTTGGGTCATGGTTGCATTAAGCTTCCTTACCCAGTCAGGTCATCCTGTGGGTATAAATACATGCTTTAAGTTATATAAACACCATCCAATCCTATTTGCATTGTCACTCTGCGACACAAAATGCTATAATGACCTCCTTTTCCTATGTCCAGTGCTATCTATAAAGCAGGCTTAGGTCCTTTTCTTATTAAGGAGGTCAGCTCTCTTAATGAGCTTTAGGCATTCCCAGAGAGTTTTCCAATATTGCAAGACATACCTGGCCCCAGGCAGGACTGTTTCAGCCCTGCCAACACCTAAGCAGTGCAGACAGATCCCATGTGACAGGTTATGCAATGGAGAGGGGCTTTATATACCCTGGGCCCTAGAGCATGGAAAGGGCTCGAGGGAAAAGAGCATCAGGTGAGCAAGAAAGGTTTGCATACTGTTTCTTGGGGTGCTTTTGGGCACTGTAGCAAACTGCATTAGGCTTAATCTTATATTTCATGAAGAGGCCGACTTGTAAAACATCCTGGGGTTTAGTAATGTTTTGTGTGTTCCAGAATTGTAGGGGCTGGAATCCTAGGAAGACTCAGAAATCATGGTTATTCCTCTCCGGAGAATGACACCTGGGTATATAAGACTGCTGCAGGTATGACATTTCCTTTTTTTTTTCCTGATTTTAATTAATCTTAAAAATACCTGTATTTCTCTTGATCAGATTGATTCTATTTCAAATTATTACATGACCAAACCAAGGGAACACTGCTTTCTTGTGGGTTAATTCACATAACTCAAAATAATTAATCCTCTGCTGAAAAGCAAATGAATTATGACATTTCTTGATAATTGGTATCATGTTGGAATACCAAATGCAGAATATTTGGAAGGAGTTAATTCTTCTGCACTGCTTCAACAGAAACTACTTCTCCATAATTTTCTCTTGCAATGGTTTTGTGTGTTTGGGGCAGTGGGAAAATGGTACTGGAAAGAAGAATGCAATTCAGCTGACCCATCAGTGGGTCATCAGTGATCCATAAGTGACCACTTCAGCCAGCTTCCTGGCTGTGATAAGGAAACCTCAATCAGTGCTGATCTCTGGAGCACTGGGAAATCAGACTGTCAATCATTATATGAAGAAAACAAATAAAAGCATCTATAGAAAACATTTTAAATCAGCTGAATAATTGAGAGTAAAGCAGCCATACATATATATACATATATGTACACCAAAGAATACAGAAGAATTCCTTATTATATTCCATATTTTGATATTTATGGAGTATCCATCCATTCTCTGGAAAAGGCTACAGCTCTTAGCACTGTGATCTGCATCCAGAATCAGACTGTAGCAGCTGAGAGGGGAGAGCTGAGTGGCTGAGAGACTGAGCTAAAGATGCTGTGTCTCAGTCCTAGCCATTAATTTCTTTCACACCTCCCTGCATATTTTTTGATATCACATTACACAGTAATTCTGTTTGAAATTTGTCTTTTTTTATTTTGCAGCTGAAGTAGCCACAGCCAGACATTTATCAAGGTCAGAGAACTAAGCTCTAATTCTTTAAGCCCAATAAAAAACCTAGAATCTGGAAGTGAAAAATAGGCTCTCTGGAATCTGTTGCTCCCATCAGTGATGTCATGCTTTTCACCCATGGACTGCAAGGGAAAGCATTAAAAAAAAAACCAACCAACATTATTTGAGGCCTAGTAATTATTTCACTTAAAGAAACCAAATGCAGCATCGAGAAAGACACATTGTATTATGTACACATTGCCAATATGTATATGAAATTTTGTTTTGCTCTCCAGGGACTCCATGAAAATGTGTTTCTGCCTCTTGATCAGTGTATCATATGGACTAGGCAAGCAACAGTAACTTAATTTCTTTTCTGATTGTTATTCAGATAGTAAATAAGTAATTTTTATCTTTGCTGGCATTTCCTGCTTCTTCATTGGACTTGACAAAGTGATTGTGTCAAAACTTGTCTGCTTGGTCTAGTCCTACCTGTGGAGGTCATAAAGGATGTTAGTGATCCCTTCTAGACTTACTTTCCTGAATTAATACCTAACATTCAAGGGAACATCCTGTGTTAGTAGCTAATCTGTTGGAAGGAAGAGATCTTTTTTCCTTACAGAATAAGGAAGTTCTTTCTCCTTTATGCCTAAGCCTCCACACTTCATTCAGCTGTACCTCCCAGGTAGCCAGTGGAAACCTCATTAAAGTCACCAAAGTCAATGAGCAGCAACTGAAAGGAAAATCATATCAGAAATTAGTTATTTTACAAAGTGATAAAAAGGGAGGGTTTCCAAAACATGCAATAGATTGTGTGAAATGCTCTTCAGCGGAAAGCAGAGTCATACCCTGTTAAATGGCATGGAGAAGAAAAAAAGTGCTTTGTAGGTTCCAAAGACCTTCTTTTGTGTTGCACTGAGCTGAATCAGCTTGTAACTTGCCCTGTTTCTCCCTCAGACTCAAGCTGCAGCAAAGATCGTTACCAACCCGTCAGACACAGCACTGCAGCGGGCAGCATTGCTCCTGGGAGTGTTCGGGATCAGCATATCCAGCTACAGCACGCACCAGCTAACTCAAACAAAAAGATTCCCCTTGACCACTTAAGCTGTGTAGCATGTGACCCAAGAAGCCCAGGCTTATGTCAATACTGCTGATGAGTGGCTCTTCTGTCGCTGTTACCGGTGTGGAGGTAATGAGACACTTTGCAGCCGTGATTTCTACACGCAAAGTTAAATGGATGGGAGAACTGCAGACTTCTTCAAGAAAGAAAAAGAACCTCTGCTATCAGAAGCATGGCAATTCCAAATAAGACAAACTTTCTGTAAATATTATGGACTTCTTTTGTTATTCAGTGTATACATAGAGATCTAAAAGTATAGAATACAGTTACATTCAGAGTAGCTGTAAACACACAGTGTGGGTGCTGGGCTCTGGAAGTGTCACTGTGTTGCAGCTTTTGCAAATGACTCCAATGCAAGGACTGTTTTTGCAACGAAGAAGTTAGAAGCAATATATTCCTCATGACAAGGGTTAGAACAAATGAAATTAATCTCCCATAGACTCTCAGCGCTGTACATTTGGGTATTACAGAATTTGTGCACTCTAGCTTTTTCTGTTGAATCTTTAACATGGCTTGATGCCTTTGGAGTAGCAATGTTTGTGTGTTGTAGTACAAGCTGGTAGCCTTCTGTCACAGCAGAGATGGCCACAGGCTACACCAGCCATATGCTGCTGGGAAGGGCCCATGGCTCCAGATCAGATAACTTCATAGCTGTGCAGAAACTCTCTGTTCTAGAAATTATCAGTAAAGATACTGGGTTGGGTTCCATTGCAGAGTTCAATATCTGGCTGCATTCTTCTGCAAAGTCAACTCATCACATAATATACATTCTGATTAAAACAGAAATAGTTTGACCTTTTCCTCCTACTTCTCCCTTGTTTTCTTCTCATTCGGTACAATAGCTTATTCAGGAAAGTTCTCTTACTATTGGTTTGCACTTTTCCAACTGTTTCTTATGTTTTATGTAAACATGGCTTTGTAGGCTCTTCAGTGCATATGTTAGCATTTAAAATCCTTTGTTCTTGGTTACTAAATACAAATATTATTTTGGGATCTTTTTCAGTGTTTAAAATTATTTCATCTGTCAACAGTATTTAAATTCAGCCACTAAGGGGCATCCTACACAGCTGAATATTTTGAACTCTTCAGATTGCTCATTCCAACATGACAAACCACAAATTGAATCAGGCTGAAATGTTTACTTTTTTATTTTTGAATTGTTCTTGTCCCTGTTTGCCTTTTTCTCATCCTCTCTAAGAAATGTCTCTCCTCCACCCACAACTTTTGTTAGAAGATGATGAGAAAATCAGTGTTTACGAGGTCATTTTTTTTCAATGTGCCAGGTCACATATTACCTCCATCTTATACAGACTTCTGTCTATATTTTTTAAAAAATAATCATATAGTGAAATATTCTATCTTCTGATTTCACCTACAAGAAATGAAACAAAGTACTTGAAGCCCTTGACAAAAGTAACAATGAGACCTCTGGAAAGCATTCAGGCACAGAGACTGATGTTATATATTGTTACCCCCACCACCACCCTCAGTATGCCATAATTATGGCTTTTTAATCTATTACAGGGTTTTTGGCTGCTGCATTTTTGTTAACTGATTTCCTGCTCCCATTCATGAATGTAAGACCATTAGCTGTTTTCAGGGCCATTACTATGCTAATGTAAGCTCTTTTGTTAGATGAAGACTATGTGCAATAACATAATTTTAACAAGATATACTAGAATAAAATAAATGATGACTTGGCCACTGAGATATTCCCATTGGAAATGATGCTCATGAGGAATGTGTACCTGTACATGAGAATTGTTTTGAGTAGTTTTGAAAGCTTTATTTAGTACCAGTGAAAATGACAGGAGAACGACACAGGCAATAGGCACACTAAGTGTTGAGAGATTTTATAACTGTAAGGACCATAGGAGCCTCAGGAATATCCAGTGAAGCACCAGGGATCTGTAATTGAAATTATTTACAAAACAGACATGTTTCAACTTGCTTCTGATGAATTGGGCCTGGGCAGAAAATCACCTTTATGTGAAAAGTTGGAACTGCATCCAGCAGAAGATGTAGGCATTGGTATCTAACATATCTGTTCCTGTAGAAACCTACACCCAAAATGTCAGTTTCCTGAAGTGCATCTGCCACCTCATGCCAGGCACAACAGAGCCACGTGCCCTTCTTTTCACTGCTGTGGCTCCCAGGAGGACCTTTCAGGTTTCCTCTCAGCCAGGCAAGGCTGGGGTGTGTTGAGCACCAAGGCATTGACACCTTTTGGAGGTGGCAACAACATGCCCACCTTCTCATCCTTCCTGTGTCTGGAAGCCCAGCCATGGACTGGAGGTTGCCCAGAACATGATGGGAAGCCAAAACCCTGGATCCCCTAGTGTCCTGCTGTCTGTTAGAGCAAACACCCTTTGGCAGAGAAGGAAAGGCAGCTGCACAGGTGCTCCCATGGAGGAGCCCATGGCACTATACCTTCCCTCCTCCAGTTCTCCTGAGAGACTGGCATGGTCCCAGGGGGTCCTGACTCCCAAAGGAGGTTGGCTGTATGAGCCTGTCCCTGCTGTACACCTGCTACAAACAAGCAATTAGGACAAGCTAAAACCTTTTCCTCCTAAGTGCCTATTAGCTAAGTTTGCCCACTCTCTGCACACAGTGTGCCATGGATTTGGGCCTTACTTAGGTTTGCCATGTTTATAGACATCTAACTGAAGCCTGCAGGCTCAGTATGTGCTGGGCTCCCAAAACCTGAGTAGGATACTGCTCCATGCTGCAATTCCCAAACCCGCCTAGGAATCTTCTCTTCAAAGCTCTGAGCACACCAAACTTCAAGCGTATGTTTACATCCTATTGAAGTCAAAGGGAGTTTAAGGAACATCCTTATATCCTTTGCCAGACTGAGATATTTAATCTTTTCCTTGATCTCCGCCAAAGAACCATTTACATTTTAAATATATTTCTACTTTTGTTTATACGGTTTTACTTCAAAAATGTTGGCAATTCATCAACAATTGAATGCTGATGAAAGTCGGGAGCCTGGTGAGCTTGGGGAGGTTAATGCTGCATTACCTAGTTTTAAGAAACACCAGCAATGGATTTCATTTGGCATATAAATTGTTATGTTTGAGGACTTACCCTCCAGGAATTGCTTTGTACCTTCCCTAGCTTCTAAAAATATTTAAATGGAAATACTATTTAAGCTAGTAAATATTAGACCTTCTTTACAAATACACTTTAAAAGCCATTTCATAAAATTTATTGGATTGGTTTTACTTCTAATATCAGGCAAATATAGGTTAATATCTCCTGATACTGAAGAATTATAAGTCAACTAATCCACTTCTAATAGCAGTAACTTTTCTAGTCTGAATTATGTCTTGATATATCAAGTTAATTATTTTATTCTTTGAAGAGGAATCACAGGAGATTTTATAGCTGTTTGATTTGTATGCCTGAGTCCACCTCCTAAAGGCGAGAGAAATGAAAGTATTAAATAATCAGAAACTCAAACATGGTTGTTACTCTCTTCAAATAGATGTAGCTTAGACTGAAGACTTGTTTGTGATAAGTGGCATTGCTAGTGAATACCACAGAGGATTCAAGCTCTTTCACATATATGTACTCAGTTATCTAAAGCAGGGTTTCTGTCTCCTTCCATGGGGACAGGCAACTAAGGGCAGTCACTCAAGGTAGCACTCATCTAGTAGTAAGGGAAGTATAAAATAAAGGGAGTGTCTGTCATATTTCATGCACCTTCTGGAAATTATGCTTCTGCATCAAAAATGCTGCTCTAAACCATTATTTATCTCTAAAGTCAGAATTGCAGATTGTGTATCTCCCAATATACCACAGACCCAGAAGATGAAGTTGAATTTTCCCCACCCATCAGTGGGTGCTCCATTTCCTACAAGACAGTGGTAATGTCATCATGGGGCTGAGGCCCTAACTCATGTATCTGACTGAGAACAAAATGCAGACAAACTGAGAAACCCTTCATTTTAGACCGTGCATTTTGGCTAGTGCCAGATTCATGGAAGTCTGGCCTCAGCTGAGGTTCCAGATGCTGCAGTAGTGGTAACTGACAAATTAATAAATTAATAAACAAAACTGGGGCATTGGTGCTGTGTGGGAGCTTCCTTCCCAAAACGTTCTGTGTCTGCATCACCTTTTCAATGGCAAGTTGTGCAGAGGGTTTATCAGTGGAAAAGCTGTGTGTTAGTGTTCATTCACTTCCCTGGCTTCATTTGAACGTGGCTACTGACACTTAATTGAGAAATGGTTTTACCTATGCAGCGCAATGGCGCTTCCCTGTGGATATATTAGTGATAAAACAAACAAAAGGAGATGTTAATGCTTGTCACATCTTTCCTTACCTTGGATAAAATGCCTTTTCCCCTCTTAGTTATGAGTAGTCAATGACAGCACAAAATAACACCCTCAAGCAGTCTTGCCTTTCATACAACTTTGTTGTTATTCTTCTAGAACTATTGCAGTTTAATAAGGAGGCTGAAAGGTAGTTTAATCAAACAGTAGATTAATAAGGTTCCTAAGGCTACATTCACTTCAGCTTTCAACTTTGCATGTAATCATGAGCTATGGAGTGTCACTGACTTTTAATCAGTGCCCCTCTCTCTGCAGTGGGTGTGTTTGTAAGCATAAAAAATAGCCCCAAAAGGCCCAGAAGGAGCTATTTCTTCCAATCCTTAGCATCATTCTTACAAGTGACCTTTCTAAGAGCATGAAAACCACTAATCCACACCTTTTGAAAAGGTTTTAGGAACTTCATGTAATCCACAGCACACCACTAATGAGGTCCATCCTACAAGGGGGACACTAGAGTCAGAATAGTCAAAGGAGGTGTCTGATGCCAAGCAGGGTGAGGGCTTGAATTAGCTCTTAGTGGGTGCTTCCATGTGTTTCCATTAAGAAACATCAGGTGAGATGCAGCTCAGCTGACATGAGCAATGGAAAGTTTGGCCAAATCTGCCCATACCCTTAGCTCTCAATACAGAAAGCAGAGACAGGTCCTAGGGAGGCCACTGCCACCTTGGCACCTGGCAGCAGCCTGAAGGTGCTTTGTGAGGAGCTGAAGGAATGAAGGTGGTTTTCTTACATGTCAAAGTACTAAGTGTTTGAGCATTCTCTAGTTTTTCTGTAATTTTCCTGATGAGGGGAAGGGGCTGTATCTCATTGCTGTTATTTAAACCAGAGTAAGGAAGAAATGCCAAGGCAGAGTTACCCTGCTGCTGAGAAAGATTTTTAATCTTTTTTAAAAAAGCAAATGACAAATTGGCTTGTCCTTCACTCTCTGTTCTTCAGTAATGGATTACAGGAACTTGGAATTCTTGGCCCAAAAGGCATGGGGGCATGTAAATCCAAAATTGCTGAAAGCTGGAACAGAATCATCACTGGCTAGGAATAGCTCAAACACCGTGTGCCTTCCCTGTCACAGCTGAGCCATAGTTCCTTTTAAAATGTGAGCTCTACCCCAAGGGAAAAGGAAGCACATGAGGCTGTACTCTGCTCCACCAGGTGTTATTCAGCTGCACAGTGATAGACTCCTGAGGAGAGGAAGGGCAGAGGAATGGAACCCAAACCTTTGCTTCACTATGACCCTCCAGAAGAGGCAGAAGAGCCCCTTGGCTGCTGCTTTGGGCCAAGACAACCAGAGTATGGCTAAGCCTTCAGTGAGAGTCCACATCTCTGTCTCAACTGCTGTCTCCTGTTCCCGGAGCTGCTTTGCTCTGAAGCTTGTGGAGCTGTGACTGACCCAGTGTGTCTGTCTGTCTGTCTGTGCGCATAAGGGACAGAGGGCAGGAGCAGGCTCCTGTGCTCAGATGCAGGTGGTGAACCTGAAGCAGTGTGAGGAGTGATGCCTTTGCAGCACCAGGGTTTTGTGCAAGTCCCTGGCTCTGTCTGAATAACCTGCGACCTTCCACTGGGCCTTAGCTTTCATCTGCAGCACAGCACTGTCAAGAAGCTCTTTCATCAGGTAACTCTGAGTCCCCTTTTCAGTCACTTGCCAGTTATATCCTGTTCATTAGCCCCAAAGCTCACCTGAGGGATTATTTGTCATGCTTCATCCCCAGCTGAATTCAGCTGTTAATTTGATAGCATAGAATCAAGAGGAGAAACTAAATAAACACTGTGTTTGCCGTGAGAAGGTATCGGCAAGGGGTTTTTTGCCACTTTCCACCTTATTTTCAATTTTCCCATAGCAATTCTGCTGTTGCATGTTTGTCCCTGCATCTTCCTGCTTTTCCTTGCCAAGCGAAAATCATAGTCTGAATTCCACTTCATAGTTACTCTCCCACATTAAGTAGTTCCTTGCTGAGCAGTGCACTAAAAAGCCCGGAGTTTGCTGTAGGATATCAACACTGGAGTATGATTCTGCACCTTTATTTCACTAAATTTTAGTCACTACATATTAAATATTCAGCCTGAGTTATTTCCATAGGTTCTGTCCACGTTGAGTGAAAAAAAAATTAACACTTCCAGAAAAAATTCATCCCCTTCAGGAGGTGCCTAGAAGAGGTGGGCCAACTTCCCATCTAATGAGTGCCTCTCTCTGTACTGACAAGGAAATGGACATCTCAGTGTCAGAAAGCTCAAGACAGCAGCGACAAATCATCCCTATCTCTCCAAAAACATTCTGTTCCAATGATAGCAGTTTCCCATTGAATACAGACACTAAGACAGATAGTGAATTCACAGGAACCATTTCCAGGCTCCAGCTTTCAGAGTCACTGAGCTGCTGGCTGCTGTTTCTGGGACTAGGAAAGAAGATCCTGGGAACTGACCAGCCCCACTGTGGCTCACCTCTCATATGGAGGCACCTGGAAGCCTCAGAGAGCTGAAGCAGCACTGAGTAGGAGCAAGCTTGCACTGGAGAGGTGGATGTACTGCAGCGTGCCAGGCACCAGGGCTGACTAGCATTTATGAAAGGGGCAGTGAAGATGCCACATCTGAGCATCCTCATGGGAAGTAAAAGCTCACAAAGGGTATTTCCTTTGGAGATGCAGCCCTTGGCACCATGTGGGCACTGTCATTGAGCAGCAGCTGCTAGACAGTAGTTTGGCATGTATCTACTGACCAACCTCCCTGAAAATGGCAGGATGCCTTCTCCAGAGACAACAGTTTCCAGTCACCCAGAAAACTGCAACAGCACTGAAGGATCCACCATGCAACAGCACTGAAGGACCCACTGAAGGATCCACTGAAGTATCACAACCCCACTAGCTCCTGCCCTTCATCTCCCCGTTACAGGAACAGGGGACCCCAGTGTGGTCACTCTTGTCCCTTCCAGAACCACCTGTCTTGGTGGGCCTTTCAGGGAAATGACCCTCACCTGCAGTGAGTTCATGAAAGATGGCTCACTTCTGCCTCCCTGAAACAAAGGGATGGCCACTGCTGGCAGGTTACAGGCTGGACATGGAATGAGGGCCAAGGTGAAGCCTGGTGGCCACCAGAGCCATGTGCTGGCCCTGGGACATGAGTTGTGGCCAAATCAGGAGGTGCCCATGCACTGCAGCAATCCCATGGAGGACATTAGTTGATTAATTTCAACTGGCATACAAATGCAATTTAACAAGTTTCCCAGTGTTTTATGTAAGCTAGGAGGGAGCAGCAGAAAATTAATCATTTCTGGCTGAGAACTGTAATCTGCAAACAAAAAAAACCCCAACAAATCTCAAATGAACAAATAAACAAACAGGAAAGTGCAGCTCAAGACTGTGCAGCTCTGTGTAAAATATGCTTCAAATACTGTCTTGAGTATTATTTAGTTCATCATTATTTTGCTATCTGAGCAATTAATATATGAATTGACATACAATATTTAAACTAGGATTGCAATTACTATAGGTTCTTCCCATTGACTCTGGAGAAAAATAAATACTGCTCAGTTCTTGGGTGAGACAGTCCACTCTCCAGAGGTACACATTTCTTTCCAGTGATTATGGAGGAAGCCTACTGTGTCTGTGCACCTAATTCAGGCATCTCATTTCTGTTTCCATAGCTAGCTAGGATGAATCCAAGCCAAAATCAATCCACTTAAGTGTCAAATATCCCACTGCCAAAGGTCAAACAACTTGCTCTTACAGCAAATGAAATCCATGGCTCTTAACACTTGCTTTTCCCAAGCAACAAAGCCACAGTCAGTCATGAACAGCATCACAGAATCACAGAATGGTTTGGCTGGGAAGGGATCTTCAGAGTTAAAGCTTTAGAGCTTCACTGTCATCCCTCAGATTTGATTAAAAAGTGAGTTGTCCTGTACCTCAGTTGCCATGGTTCTTTTAAAGCTGGACATCCTCTACTCATTGTAGTCCAACAGGCCTTTAAATGAAACATTCTTTTGCCAATACCTGTACTAAAGTATTATTTCCCCTAACACAATGTTTAACATAGAATGTTATTACATTCTTTAATCCTAGCGACTGCTGAGAAGTTCTCAATAAATAATAATTTTCATTTCTTTTCAACACAGGCATCTATAAGTAATTGTGTAATAACGCTGAGGCTGAATTATCTGCAGATCTCTGTCGCACTGTAAATAAAGCACTGTGTGTGCTTTTGTACTCTCAGATCTAAACTGGTGCCAAGGACTTGAAATCATCCACTTTACTGATAGAGGATGAGAAAAGAAAAGGGTACATGGCTAATAGGACTCAAGTTTTACATTAGAGTCCAATTAGGAACTCCAGCAGTTGTTTCAGTTCCTCATCTGCAACAGGTGAGGCACTGAAACAATATTTCCTTTTTCCGACTTTTCTGCTCTGCCCATGGCAGCAGGAGAGGAGCTGGTGGCTGCCCTCCCCATGCAGGCAATGTGTTCTCTGGGTACCAGACTCTGATGGACCACAGCCTTCCCTGTTGCCTGAGGAAATTGCCTCAGGAGTACTTTAGGATCTGGCTGAAGGAGTCTCAGAGTCATTAGTGGTTATAGCTGAGGTTCTTGAAGAATGCAGAAGGCCCCAGAAGAGTGAAAATAGGGCAAAAATCTTTCAGATGGCAAAGCCTAAGATCACCACTCAATAGTGCTCAAAAACCACTCAACACTACTGAAAAAATAATCAGAGCTATCTGCAAACCCACAAGAAAAGAAGAGGGGAAAAAGCAACAAACGTTTTTATCAGGAATAAATCATGTGCAACCAACCCAGTTTCCTTCTCAGACAACACTGCAAGGTGAGCAAGCAGCGTAATGTGGGTGGCAAATATCATTCTCACATGCAAGCTGGGGGAAAGCACTCTTAGGTGAATCTCAGTAATGAGATTACAGGCCTTGTTCAAAAACCTACAAAGAATGAAGAGCATTCTTTGAGTGTCTGGGAACAAAGTATAGAATGGGCTGCTGCACACTGCTGTGAATGGGGGCTGCCTGATTTTTTTACTAATGACTCATGGTATGTGAGTGGGAATGCATAAAACATCAACCTTGGAAGGTCTCCGGGTGCCAAAAGACAGGAGCAGAATTCAGAATGACCTAAAATCTGCCAAGTGCTCTAAGACTGGCAGTGGGATCGAGGAGGGACAAGCACAAAATGTTGCTGTTTTGGCAGAAGCATCAGCTGTGTGAACATAGGATGAGGAGCAAGGCAAGAGCGATGGAGCGAATCACAGCACTAGGCACCAGTGTCAAATGCTTGCAGTGGTGGGAAGCAACCCCATGGGGATGTCAAGGGAGGGGCTGCAGACTGGGAGGTGTGTGAAGGAGTCTTCTTGCTTTGTCCAGTGTTGGTGAAGGCCCAGGAAAGCTGCTGTTTCTCATTCTGGACCACGATTCAAGGAACATGTGCACCAAGTGAAGAGAGCTCAGAAGAAAGTGACAAAAGTAAGAAGCACAGAAAATGTGACCTGCACAGAAAGAGTGAACAGACTGGTAGCTTGGAAAGGGGAAGACTGATAAATGCCACAGACCTGACCATCTCCCCAGCAGCCGTGACAGTGGACACTGTGCCTGTAGAAGGCACCTCTGCTGACCCACAAAAAGCAGGTGTTCTTTCTTGCTGACCTTCTTGTAATGCTCTGTGTCACAGCACTTTGCAAAGCCAAGGCTGCCCTGCTTGGCAATGCCTTTGTGGATGCATAATACACACTCTGTGCCACAAAACTGTGCTGGAGACAGCTGGTTTGGACAGGAAGCTCAGAGGTGCTCTGTTATCCTGGAACCTGCCAACACAGCAACCAGCACTCGATACTGCAGGATCATCAGAGGGAGCATACCATCAAACATGCAAATAGGGATGAGCTGTCCCAGAAGTTTTCTGCCCCACAGGTTGGCATCCAGGAACACAGATGTGCATGGCTGCACTGCCAAGTGCTTTCAAGGGTTGTCTGGAAATGGATATATTATTTTCAGCTTTATTTAGTAAGACGTTCCAGCAAAGTTGATTTCTTGCTGTTCTGCCTTTTCTGAGTGGGAGAGGGTCCATAATATTGGGGCAGGGGGGGTGGGGGTGGAAAAGAAAGCTTGGCTTATATTTGTAAAGGCATTAAGGCCGAAGTCATGACTTACTACTTGAGGTGCCCTTCTTCAGGTACCACAAAGCCTGACTTCATGGAAATGAGCTGTACCCTGCCAGGGGAGTAACCTCTGCCCCCCAGAGCACCAGGGGGAATAAAAGAGACTGCAGAGCAGCCCTGTGGGTCTGCAGGATATTACCTCTAGCTGAGGCAGCTACTCCAAAATATCTGAGCTTCCATCAGCACTTGGACTGTCCTGATCACTCAGGACCCATCAGCCAGTGCAAATCTCTTCCCAACACCTGCATCCTTCAGCAGCTGGTGCTTCTGGATGCACAGCTGGAGGGGAGAAGATGATGCCATTTGTTCATCCCCAAGAGTTCACACCTGTCTCAGCTGTGTCTCTTGGATGTGGCACCAAACTCATCACCAGGAGTACTGTATCCCCAGCCCTGGACACCTCCCAGCCCCAAGAGGTGTCCCCAGTGCAGGCCTGGGGATGAGGCAGGTCCCTGCTGTGGGACAGCTGGGTGTAAGAACAACCAGGGAGCAGGAGCAGGACCAGGAGCAGGAGCATGGCTGTAGGTGAACAGCTAGCATGGCAAAGGAGGACAAAAACTTTAAACCACAGACCTCCTAGCATCTGCCCCGCTCTTCCCGTGGCTCCCCAACCAAATGTAATTAACCACTGAGAACAGACTGAACTTCAGCATAAATATTGTATCAAATGTCATCAATTCTCCTTCCCATTATAATTTCTGAGACACAGCCGTGATCTTGTCTGTGCTCTGTAGAAAATTGTTTGCAAGTGGCAAACAACCTCCGTTATCTCTAGTGCCACAGCCGGTCACACACCCAAGCCAGTCTCAGGCAGCAGGATGGCTCAGCTTGGCCAGTCTGCCATCACACACACAGGTGGATGGAGGCAGAGGTCTCATGCCCACACTCACCTCCCCATGTCCCAAACGTGGGTTGCTGGAGCCATGACAAACCATTAGTGTTGGACGTCTGGTCTCAGAGGTCACAGCTGCACACCCACATAGCAAGCCCTCCCCTGAGGCACTTCAGGTAGATCTCCATGGTATGAGCCTTGCTTTGCCTGTTGACCAGAAGGTGAAGATGGCCCAGTCTTGATGCAGGAGCCCAGCTTTGGGTACATAGGATATTCATACTTCAGACATTTAACTCAACAAGTGGCAGGAGAAAAGCTGTCTCTGATTTGTAGCATAACTGCTGTACCCTGAAACTTCATATGTTATATGAAGTGACTTTATATTTTAGGTTAAAAGCATAATAATTTCATGCAAATATCTGTTATTTTCAGTACTGGTTTTCTTCCCATTCTGGAGTTTTCACTTTTACCACCTTGTCCATCTTATGCCCAGTTCTGGTGTTTGATTAGAAATATATGTGACTTCTTTTGCTATTCTCATTGTTGCACATGGTCCAATTCAGTAGCCTGACTTATTTTTCTGTATCAACTTTTCAATATCATGCAACCCAAATAATAGTTTATTTGCCTAAGGAAAAGTCAATTTGATAGCATAAATCCCATGTTTCTTTTTAGGACACCAGCTTTTATTTCATATCCTATTGATCATCAAGAGACAAAACGTTAATGCAGGTTTCCTCTGAACTGTTCCTATAGCACCAGGGTGGGGGAAGCATAAAGATGAATATAGAAGAGAAATTATATTTCTCTCACAAATTTACATGCAAGTAAAAAAGGATAAGAATACTAAGTGAAAAGTTTCATTTTTCTGTTTATTTCCTGTTGAAATATAGCTCTTCTTTTGACCAGATCTAGAAGATCTCAATGAATTGGGCAAACATCAAACCAAAACTATTTTTTGACAGCATTCTGAAAATATTGGCCAGCTTTTGCAGTTGGACATGCTGAGGGGTTTAAGCAGATGCCATCAGAACTGGCATAATTTTATCCTATCTACACAATCCTGTCAATGCCCTTGCCCTGCTGAATGTAATTTCCTCTGTGCAAGCCCTCACCAAAACATAAAAAGTCAGTATAAACGAGCTCTCTGAGTGAGCACAGGCATCCTGCAGCCAGCAGCATGCTAGGAAAAAAAAGTAAGGGTCTGGAGCTCAGCATGTCCTTAGGATCTATTTTGATTCCCTGTACATCATTTTTCCATGTTGCTCCAGTGACGCTCTTCTGAAAAATGATGTCCGTGGTTCATTTTAAGTAATCTCTGGTGCCTCATAACCTTGTTCTTTGAAACAACTCAATCTGAATATCTGTCACTGAAAGGTATTTGAGGGCAGGTTTCCAGACAAAGTCCTAAACCATCCCTGTAACATGCATGTGCTCACAAATCCACCTGTGCAAATTCATGCATTTAAAAAAAAACTTATTTTATTTTTAATGCACAATTATTTTTGCCAAATCAGAAAACTTTCCCAAGGCAAGAACAAGTGAGGATTTGGTCAACCCCTTGCATCTGTGCTTATAAGATAAACGAAGAAGTGGAAGAGAGCAGAGGCCTGCAAATGGGAATGAATCACCTGTTAGCCCCAGCTGCTTATCCTTTTAAGTCCTATGAAAACTGTAATGTTAGCAAATTTAACTTTTCCTCCCTTTGACAAGGGATGAGGTATATCCTTCTTTGGGAGCCTGCCTGGGTATGACTCTCATTTACCAGCTGAGCACACAACGAGGCTGAGTGGTTTAGACAAATGAATCATCTTTTTATCAATGCCAAAAAACTGCCTCATCTGTGGAACACCTTATGGGTAATAAGGTAATATTTGTCACTTTGAAACAGCCCTAAATATCTTTAAAGAAGTCAGAGGCTATCAAATTTGTGTAAAAGCTCCCGGGTGAGGCTCCTTCTGGTGTTCTGTGGTCTCCCACTCCAGTTCTGCACACAACACATCCTGCTGGCTAATGTGCCTGCGGAGAGCATACGGAAGAATGTGTGGAGTTCTGCAGCCCAAGGAAATGCTGGGAAACAAATGTGAGGGCCAGGTTTTTTCTGGTGCCCCAGTTTACAATATACAGAATCAGAAATTGCACCAAGGCTAGAGATGTGGGGAGCAGCTTTGCAAATCCCATCCATACACGAGTGCCATAGACCAAAGCGTGCCCCATACAGTGGGTAGCATAGGGGATTTCTGTGGTGGATTTGTGCTTGAAGTACTTCTGTACAAAAGGACAGGGTGTGTGTTGGTTTATTGCTTCACTCTTGGCCTTCATTCCTATTTTGGGTATTTGGATTTAGTATGTCTAGCTAAGTTCTGATTTAAGTGAATATTCTTATGTCACCAAGGTATTTCTTTAAATGCTTTAATATTTCTAACAGTTCACATATCTTCCTCTGTAACATCCCTCATGGGAGCACAAGTCTTATGAAATTCCTCTGTGTTGAAACAACCCATGAACTAAAAAGAGATTAGTTGGGATAACACAAAAAGTCTCAGGTCCTGCAGTGAGACACTGAATCTCCAGTAAAGTTTTCCCCACAAGGAGCCTTCTTTTGTCAGAACCACACTGTGCACCACCCATAACAATGACGGTCCCCAGTAATGCTCAGTGGCACCAAGGTGTGCCAAACTCATGTTGTCAAAACACCAGGTGAGAGATGTTTCCTGCTGTACTATGGCTGGGACTGCCTGCAGATGCACACATACCCTCCCTGTGTGTCCTGGGTGCTGCAGCCCCACCACAGGGCCGACCACATGCTTACTTGGGCTGGTCCTGCTGCCAGAGAAGTGTCCTCCTTTCATAGACACTCTAAAACATCACTGGGAGGTTTTGGGGTGGGTTCAGGGAGAAGAGCCAGCATAGCACCCACCACCACCCCACAGCTGTAACAACAACTCTCTGAGGTGGTCCCAGAGCAGCACTGTGGCCAAGATCCACCCTGCATAATAAACATATCCTCACACTGCCAAACCTACTGGCAACATATGGATGAGTGGAGATGATTATAGGAAGGAATCAAGGTAACAAAAACCCACCAGCAAGTTTTTCTATATACTTAGTGCTATAGTAAGTATATAACTCTGTATATGACCCATTAAGAAGGGCTTTTTTTTACACTTAGTGGTATACCCTTTGGGGTAGGTAGGGCAAGGGAATATATGGGAGTACACTGTAATTAATCCATAAGAAAATGATAACTCTTCCTTTAGTGGCAGATTGTCAGTGAGAAACATTAAAATGAAGTGTGACTCTATGACACATCACAATTTGGGGGTGGAGGGTCTGTTAATAGGATCCCTTCAAAGGAATAGCTAACTGACGTCACAGAAAACAAAGCAGGAGGAATGTTCAGTTTGTGGGATGAGCACTACAAGGCATCTCAAAATATCCCAAACCTAAATAGCTCCAGCATTCCTCTATCAGTTTTGAAATATTCAAATGTTACTCACACTGTTTCAACCCCACTGAATTTGGCAGCACCCTGCAGAGGTACAAGAGGGAATAATTAGACAAGGCAGTCCTTCAGCATCAAAACTGATACAATTTTTTTTCCTCACTTGCACCTCAGCACTCCACAGGTAGCAGAGAAAGTCTGCTGATCATGACTGTCCTAGTGTTGACCACATTTGGCTTGGATTAGGGTCTAAATTCATGCAAATCTGCCATCAAATCAACATTACAAACCCCATAATTTTGTGTTTAATTCATGTATTCTCCAGATGGATTCCTTTTTATGTTGTAGAGTTGTTTCTGAATACCAATAATGAAAAATTGGACATGTTGTTTAGCAGTCTACATTTCATGTGCCATTATTTCCTGACTCTTCTAGGAGTATGAACTTTAGAAATATTTAAAAAAAATTAAAAAGAAAGAAAGAAGACTGTGGCCAATTTAAATGGAGAAACTGAAAAATCTGTCATAAATTCAGCTAAAAGCAGTTCTGTAGAACAGCACAGAGGAAAATACACCCCCTAAATAAATAAATAAATCATAATAAAAAAAGACCAGTGTGATCAGATGAATGCCGGTGCAGTTGGAGACTGGGAAATCAATCACTGTTGATGGCTGTCTCTACACATTTATTCCCATGCCCAGTTGCCCAAAGCTATTTCTCAAATTCCCACCCGAAGTCTCTGCCACCCCTACACCATCCTTTGCATAATAAGTATCACTGTCTTTTCTCTAGAGAATTCTCAATAATTTCTTCCTGTAAGAGACAACTGCAGTGGTAGGTGCTAGCCTGAAAGTCTGAAAGAGCACATTTGTGCAAGAAATACTTTCTGAGCACTTCAGATAGCCAGCTTTTCAGATGTTTGTGTCGAGGCAGCCTCACAGCTCTGAAGATGATGTGCACTGTGTTGATCCCAGGACATAAATCTCACCACTCTCTGGGAAGTCTCCTACCAGCCAGCACTCTCAGGGAAGGAGCCATATTCAGAAAACCTATACTCAATGTTTCATTTCTGTCTGAATTATTTCCTAGGAATTAAACACAATCCATAAAAAGAAAATAAACATCTGGGCAAATATGTCAGGCAGGGATGTCCTGCTGCAGTAGGGTAACATTAAAAGAGCTGCTACATAACCCTGTCATTGCCACCTATATATTCAGGTTGGAAATGCAATTTATGGAAAACTAGTACTGAAATGAAGAGATGTAAGAACTGGACACCACAGTGTTAATCCTCTTTCTAAAATTTTATAAAAAGGCACATTAGGGCACCTCTGCTCTCCTTCCCATTGTGCCTCCTCTTCAGGAGTCACTCTGCAGTCTTTCCAGACAGTAAAAAACCTGACTGGCACTGCAAAACCACAAGCCAAACCTGACAGATCCATTCATGTATTTCAGCTGAGGGGTTTATGTATATATATAACATTATGTCTAACAATAACATTAGAAATATTGTATTTAGTACATACAATGCATATAATGCATATATTGTATATTACATGCATATGCTATTATGTAAAATGTATAAATATAAAATATAGTCATATAAAACATAGCAATACATGTCTATTATTTTACATCTATATTATATAAAAACACTATATTATGTTACTTATGTTATACAAACTTATATTGCATATACACTGTATTTTATATACTACAGTATATCTTTATATATGGATATGTCATTACGTAGTTGTTGTTATATAAATGCATTATTTACATTATAAAATATATACACATATTTATGCTTCATATAATTAATATATAAAACGTGTTAGTGTATTTATCAGATGCGATTTTGTTTTACATTATCAATGCACTTACATTATTTATAAACGTAGAATTATTTAACCGCATTTACTACGGTTATTATGTTGTTATCACGGTGCATTTAAGTGTTCCCGCTGAGGCGCAGTCCCCGTGTCATGCAGGCCAGGGTGGCAGGAGGTGACAGCTGCCGGGGCCTCGTGTGCTGCCACATCGTGCCGTGGCAGCAGCAGCTCCGGCGCGTCCCTTGTCCCCTGCCTCTGGCCACGACTGCGTCCCCCGCCAGCAGCCCCAGTGCCCGTGGGAAGCACCTCAGCCCCGGGGCCGGGCTCGGGGGGCACAGCCGCACCTGTGGGTTCCGGCCCGCGGCCTGTGGAGGCAAAGAGGGCGCTGAACCGGGTCCAGCCCCTGCTGCTCTTACCGCGCTGGGTACGCGCTGCCGCCTCGCTGCCACCCGCAGGGAGCTCTCCTCCAGCTTGTCTTTGTACACACTTTGATCCCCGCAAGGCCTGCGCTGATCCCGACCGGCCAGGCGAGAGCCGGGCCCCGCAGGGCCGCCCGCCCGGCCCGCACCGCGGGTACGGACACAGCTCCTGGCTCGGGGGGCAGGCCCGGCAGCGCAGCCCTGGCCTTGCTCTGGGCCAGCCAGGGCCACAGGCAGCCTGTGATACATTGTGAGGCAAAAAGTTCAAGTTCTTATTTTTATGTATTATGTTAAAAAAAAGAAAAANAAAAAAAAAAAAAAAAAAAAAAGACCAAAAAAGACAAACCTTTTTCAATGATTTGCAACAGATTTTGCCTAAGTGTTCTACTTTAATGTCATGGTCTTCAAGTGCCCATCATCATGTTGGAGGAATCTGGATCACCTATGTTTAAGGCTTTGGAAATAGTCTTTGACAAGGGACACTCACTGTGTTTCATACTGTTTACCTCAGGTTAACTTTTGATTTTGGCCACTTGTTACCTACGACAAAAAAATAGCACTGCAGTTGGTTCAACTTAGGGTCATAAAACCAGTCAGTATTTTTCACTTCTGACCAACATGAAATCAAAATCCGTTCACGTGCAACTTCCTTGCCAGTTAGTTCACTTTACAGCATTTCTTTATATCTACTAAATGTAATATACAATTACAGAGCTTACAGAGCTTCTTACAGCATAGTTGCTTCACCTTATAGAGCCTCTTCTTCACCTGACAGCACTTCTGTAAAAAGCAGCTGAAAAACTGATAGCAGCTTGCAGCTTAATTTTACTCAGAACTTCACAAATAACACATCCTTCCTCAGGGCACTCTGAGGATGGAGCCACTGAGCTGAGCCAGAAAGGTTAAATGACAGTAAGCTCAAGCGCTCCAAGGCTAAGGGTTTATGGATTCCCTTCCTGGGCACTATCCATGTGCTACTTATCCAGAACCTCAGGACATCAGCAACTGGTCTGACATACAGATCCTAGAAAATGCATACACATGCACACACCCTATATGAATAGATAATTATTTTGTTTTTTATCTATATATCTATATATAAACCCTCAAAACGTCAGCCTAGTTTCTTGCTAAGACTGTTACCAGAAATGCAAGGGAGATGTCATGTGATGGGTATTTGGAGCTACCAATAAAAGCAGAAAAGCAACCCCCTCAAAACACCATGAAAGTGTCCAACACCCCAGGTGTGCTATAGTTCTCTTGTGCTTAAAGTACTTGTGAGACAGAGCAAGAGTATTTTATGAGCTGGTGTGGCAGAAATGAGAGCACCCTTAGCAGAGCTCACAACACCAAGGCACAGGCAGGGCTGTCACTTGGGGAGTAAGTCAGTGAACTGCTCCTTTCTGAAGGGAAACAGGAAAAAACACCAGCACACAGAGTCTAGAGAAACTGAAGTCAAAACAGGAACTGGAGTAAGACTTGAGAGGAAGAAATAAAAGAAACTTTCAGGCACAGCCCAGCAGGGAAGCAAGCTGGGAACCTTTGCTGTCTCGTCTGTTATTCCTGCTTTCAGCAGGAAAGCGGTTGCATCACAGACTCATCTGGATCCAGCAGCAATTTCTACATCTATCTGGTAAAAAATTATTTCAAGGTATGCTTTTTCTTAAATTAATGAATTCATGCAAGAGAACATGCTCACCTGACACAGCTGCGGAAGTCTTCTAAACAAATGCAAACAAATGCAAATGTGATTATCCTGATTCTTTAGGATAAGATTGTTAGTTATGTATTTCCTTTGTCCACTCATCTTGGAATACTAATTAAAATTAATTATTGAATAAGATATTCCTATTGTTTTCTCAGGCTTTTGAGCTTGATGTTGCTCTCAGGATCATGGACCTGTAAGCACAATATTCACTGAACTTATTCTGTGTTAGTTACAGCCCAGGAACAGATAACCTGAAAAGTTTTACTCCATGAGATGTGTGAAACTGTCCAACTCTCAGCAGAGAGCAGCAACACATCAGGAGCTACCCTGTGTTTCCCATTGGTAAGAGATGTGCATTTGGGCAATTACTGTTCAGCAGTTGAATGAAGTAGCTTGTCAGTCCCTGGGATGTTGTGCTCAGCTACATGGTGTGATTCAGGACTAGTTCCCCTGAGGATGATGGGTGAAATCCACCTCTCAGGAGCACAGTCTGTGCTGAAGAGAAGCACTTGTATCTTTGCTGCCTTAAAGCATCCTGTTGTGTTTTCCTTGAGCTGAAGTATTCAGGAAAGCCTTGTTGTTGCCAGGATGTGAACTGAGAGCTGCTTCAGTGCTGTCCTTGTTTTCAGCAGGCAGACACAAGAGGAGGGATGCACACCATCTGCATGAGGAGTCCCTTTCCTTGACTTTTGCAGTGAAGATTGAAAAAGTGATTTAGCGCAGGAGTGACCATTACAAGTTCTTATTTTTCTGATTACAGAAGGACTATACAAATGGTTTCCAAATACACCCCTCTCTTCCTTGTGCTACCCCAAGAGGCCATACTGCTCTTGCTCTCCCAACCTCCTTGATGCTTTTTTTCTTCTGGCACAGTTGCCTGAACAGCTGCACTACAATTAAATACCTGAATTCCTGCATTTGGGATTAGATCCAAATTGTGCTCTAAATTAATTCCTGCTTAAGCCATTCTATGTGGCCCAGTGGTTTGGCCTGCACTCTGCTATTTAGTTGTTGTACTCCATAAAGAAGTGTCACACTGGAGGATAATTTCAGAAAATATCTGCAACTACAGGCCTACATACACTCCAAGAAAATTCTAAGATCAAAGCATAACACAGGATATTTGGCTCATGAAACCTTCCATCGCGTGGCCAAGGCTGAAATTCTCTTCCAGTTGGAGCACTAAGTCACAGTTCCCACCTTGCAATAGATGTCTTTTTGGGTAAAATTACTGCAGGAGTGCTTCCCTGAGCCAGCACTGTGCTGTCTACATCATCAGATCCAGATGAAGACTCTGGCTCTCCTCCTGCAGCACAGTTCCTTGAGAGTGCAGGAGTGATCTAATCTCATCTAATCTTACCAATCACATTAGATCAATTGAATCTAATCACAGGTTAGATCAGACACCTAGAAGAGCTGTGTTAACCACTGCCACCTCCTCTGACAAGGAGCTACAGAGATCAGATGGGCTGCATCTCCCTGATTGCTCACTTGCCTTTGGGGAAAAAGGTCAGTGAAAAGCCACAGGCTTCAGCTCCTGGTCCCACGTGATGGGCAAGCTGCTGTAAAACATCCCGTTCTGGGACCATTTTTTGAACAAAACAGTCAACATTGCAAATGCCCTTGAATAAACTGGATATTTTCTGCTGTAATAGCTATGCTGGCCCTGTGAAATATTGGTTTGAGGATGGAGGTCTTAGGAGAACACTGAAATTGTCTGTCAGTCAGGCTGTCATTGCTGTTGATGGGTGGTAATGAGAAAACAGGCTATATGTTTCTGTCTGTAAAGTGATGGGTTTTGAACAAGTATCAGGAGACTATGAATAGATTTTGCCGTCTTTGAGTGCACAGTAGACTAAAGGTGGTTTTATTTGAATACCTATCAATTTTTTTGTTATGGAATTCCCTATAGCAACCTGGACTGCCTAGCAGTTTAATGTGATGTGTAATGACCTTATTGCCCAGGGCTCAAGAACTCAGAATAGATGATCCTGTCCTTCTGAGACTCATTTCTTACAGCTGAAAGTTATGAAGGAGTGCCTACTTATTTAAAAATTTGATTGTGGTATGAACTGGTAAGGGCAGAGAAAAGCCTAATGATTGCAGGGAACTGACAAAATGTATATGTTCTTTTTGTGTGTTTAATTGAATACATAGCAGAGCACATGTAGGTGCAGCCTGGCCAACTGGTGTGTGCTCATTTGCTTGGAAGCCCTGCAGTCTATCTGACAGGTTTGGTTTGATTCCTACAGATGGTGACTGAAGAGAGGTCAGTTCTAGGCTAGAAAATCAAGTTTCTGTGGGTAAATGCCACCCAAAACCACCTCAGGGTGGGGCCCACTCACAGGAGTATAGGATGTAATTTGAGGTAACATCTACCTTTAACCTGCTCACTGTCCAGGTCAAAGTAGAATCACCTTCCCTGTGGTGCTCAGCACTCTCTGAAGATCCAGTGTTATGCACAGACACAAAAATACTGTGAGCTTGTCGTGAGTAGCAGATAGGGAAAAAAAAAAAAGTCATTTAGATTAAAAGATGCAAAAATAGCTTTTCTGAATCCCATCTTTTTTGGAGTAAAAGGAAAAAGAAACCCCATTTCTAATCACAGAAAGGAAGTGTCATGTAGTGAAGTTCCTTCTTCCTTATGAGTGTATCCCCTAAAAGCTCCCAGGCCATACAAGGGGCAGTAAAGAGCTCTTCTGGAGTCCTATTCCTTATGCTAATATATTTTTATACTTTTTAATGCTTTGATATTTATTTTTCCTCAAACTACAGTGTTTGGGTTTGGGCAGGTTTTTTGTGACTAACTTTACACATTCTCTTTTTCTTTTTGGAGAAGTTTGTTTCCATTCACTTGAGTGTTTGATACTGCTGGCTACTGTATTCAGCAATTAATAACTGTGGGATAACATGTTCCTTGGATATATACTCGTACAATTTTTGATCAGTGAGATTGTTTTCAGTTGCAGAAAAACTACTCACTTGAGGCTTGTATTACTGCTTTTTATTTTTTCCCTGACACCAGGAACAAAGACATAAGTTAACGCTGAGATCTTCTCTGTAGATCTTACCTCTCCCATTGCAGCAGATTGTTTACATTTCATTGTCAGCGGAGCATTATGAATGCAGGGAGTAATCTGTTAAGCTGATTAGGGATCTGGGGTTTAGCAAAGCAATAAACATGTGAAAGCAACTTGTAAACTTTTGTAGCTTCACCGCTGAGCTCTCCCCTTTACTACTTGTATTAATTAGAATGTGTGTAAATCAAATAAATATAAATGTCAGCAACAGCAGTAGTTAGCAGAAATGTAAATGTGCTTCTCTTCCTTTCTCTGCTGTATTTTTTCTTTCTGATTTTGCTATAAAGGGGCAGTAAAATGAATGACCATATGATTTCTTTCCCCTTTGTTGAAAGGAAAAGTGCAAAGAAGCAGAAAGTTTTAAACAGGAATGAGAGTGATAGAGAAGAAACAGAGCAGGAATTTGGAAAAAGAAGGGAGGAAAATTAGAAAAATAATTAGATTTGGGAGTAGGAAAGAGAAAAGCCTCTGCAAGCCAATACTTGTTCCAGGAATCACTATATGATTTACTGCATATTTACCACATTTAAGATTTTTAAATGGAACAAAAAAGCCAAGAGTTGGATATCATTCCTTCTGGTGACAAGATAGGATCTGGACAGATGGTTCTTCACTTGTCCTTCAGGTTGTGGGGGTTGCTCCTGTCCCTTACAGCTGCTAAAGTCCTATGTTACCTACATGTCCATTCCCATTAACTTTTACATAACTAGTGCATGGCCAGTCCCTCACAGGTGTTGGCAGGATATGTGGTAAGACAGTGAAGTAAATCATCCTGTTTTCAAGTTGTCTTATCCTAGCTTCTAATGAAAGCTTTTGGTATGAACTATGGTTTCATTTCAACAAGCAAGAAATACACCTAAAAATCTCATGTAGTGGCCACAGATTCTTCACTCTGCATCTCCCAGCAAAAGAAGAGTTTAAGAGTTTCTGCTGGACACATGATGAGTAAGTCTGTGCCGTGGCCTGGCCTTCATTGAGGGCTGTGTCACCACTGCCAGGCTTTGGCAATGCTACAGGCAGCTCCAGCAGAACTCACAGTTTGGATAACAAAGTTTTCTGATTTCAAATGAATGGCAACTTTGAAATACCCAAGTAGAGGCCTCAAATGCATCAGATCTCCTATTTTTATTCTTTTCATCACAATAATTTGCCTTGTGTGCAATGATCTGTGCACCCTACTTCATAGGAGAAGATTATGACAGTCAGCTATTTTTTGGATATGACTGTGTTTATTGGCAAATAATGTTCTCCTGAGCACGAAAATCATACAGAGCCAATTTCCCTTTTCATATTTCAGCCCAGGCGTTCAGCTAGCTTTCTATCCAAAAAGTGGTTTTCTGGTTTGCTTTCTGACTTACAAACATGACTTTTCCTGTCTGCATGACTTTCTGCTGAAATTCTGCCTATTCTATATGTTGCACACACATATAAACCCTGAATTAATTAATTCCCAGTGTTAGTGTTTATAGTCAGTCTAGTCCTTGGCAGTCACTATCATTGCTTTAGGTCTGGCTGAGCAGCGGGATACTTAATTGTTTGCTCATTTAGTCTGAAGAGAGAGCAGCTAGCATAACCATAAAACCCAGAGAGAATTGTATGTGACCAGATTGAAAAACAAAGATGTATTTGCTGGATTTCACCCAACCTCCTGCAAAACAATGCTTCAGCAGTGCATGAAGAGAACTGCCATCTTCAGGCTAAGGGGGAGGCTCGATGAGTCTCTCGGGTGGAGAGCACAGGTCCCCTGCCCCACCTGGGGACTGACATTGTCCCCAGCTCTACTACTGCTGCCTCCCAGCATATGTTCCTGCCAAGGCACCCGTGTAATTAAAAAAAGAATAAAATTTTTAAAAAAATTTAAAACCCTATTTAAACTACTTTTTTTTTTTTGATGGGATAATCTTCTGTGTGGAAGCAGTCCAATGAGCAATCATGCAGATATACCTGAGGAGCACAGCCAGGCCAGGGGTACTGGATAGCCTAGGCTTGCGTGATGGGCATGGGAACATGTTAAGCCAAGCATTGCCATCTGCAGTGAAACTGGCACATGAAACTTAAGAAGAGGAAAACCCTGAATCTTACTTCCCTTGCCAGTTTTGTGCCTCAGATTGCCCATCCCTATGTTTTTGAGGACCACCTTAAGACATTGTTAAACATTAGGAAAAGCTTTGAGGTTCCTGAAAAGAAGATAATACCATTTATAACAGAAGTTTATTTACTTCTAATGCTTCAGGTTATACATCAATAGGACTGTTTCTGCCACTGCAGTCACTCTGTGAAAATATTATATAAGTGTTTCCTCTAAATAAATGATTAGATGAAGGAATATAATTTGCATAATTACTTAATATCTATAATTTAGCATTTTCAATGCCCATTAACTCATAATTCATAACAGCAATTTATTCTTCTGTACCCATCCAGTGTTTCTCTCTCTGCTACAAATAGCAATGGCCTATTTTTGGCCAGCCCTAGTAAAGAAATTAATTGACTGACTCTGTGGTTATTTATTACTTGTTGGCCTTCTACCAGTAACCGTGAGACTCCCAACAGCCTGACATCTGTCTTTTGATAGGTGTAGATCTTTCCTTTTTCATCTTGAGCTCAGATTTAGAGAAAGCTCAGCCTTCCCATTGTTGCTCTATGCTATCATTTTCATACAGATCTAAATGTTCACAGAGCTGCTAACATCACATGCTGTAAGAGTACCCGTTTGAGAGCCAGTGGTGTCTCCCTGTGAGGGCAGAGGAGAGAAAGTCTCTTTTAGAAAGCATTTCAGACCACCTCAGCTCAGGTCTTGATCTCACTTGCCTTCAAGAGACTGCTGACTGTGGAGCAAGGGTAGCTGCCCAAGTTCACAGCACCAATGCCTTTCCTTACATGCTTTTTGATGCCTGGAATCATAGAATGATCATGGTTGGGAGAGGTCTCTAGGGTCATTGAGTCCAACCACTAACCTTACACTGCCAAGCCCGCCACAAAAACATGTCCCTAAACGCTGCATCTACATGTTTTTTGAACACTTCCAGGGATGGTGACTCCACTACTTCCCTGGGAAGCCTGTTCCAATGTTTGACCACCCTTTTAGTGAAGAAATTTCTCCTAATATCCAATCTAAATCAGTTTTTGTACTAGAAAAGGTATTAAATTGATAGTGGTTCTTACTGTAATATACACAACAACAACAAAAAATGCGTAGCTCCTTCAGTCCAGCAGCATTTCTGTTCCAGTTGGCATCTCACTATGGAGCTGTGTGTGGCAAACATGGTAAACAAAGGCTATAAAGGGCCTCCTGGGCAGTGTCCTTCAGGCACAAGGGTGCAGAGCTGACTCCATCTGCTTTGCACTGCCTGGAGACTGTTAGAGAAATTCGGTACATTGTTCCCAAGCACGGGGATAAAAGCTGTTCCGTGTGGTTTAAACTGGTTGCATCCATGCTGCCTTGCTGGTGAGACTGGGTTTGAGACAACACCTACCTGCTGCCCGAGTTTCTCCACCTGACAACACCTACCTGCTGGATCACACCAGGGTGGCATTTCTCTTCCTTGCCATTTTTAAATTGCCCATGAATCATCTTTACTTAAGTTTAAGATAATGAGTAACTCAGTGATGCAACAGAAACTACAGCTCAGAATTCAATTCTTCAGACACCATAAGTAAAGCGTGATACCTTTGATTGATCTGTTGTCAAAATAACTTCAGTTTAAGGCAGCATTTAATTTCAAAGGGTTTTCATTTATTTCTCCGGACTGTGGCATATGGATTTCTCTTTATCTGATTGGGAAAAACACAGGTGGTGGAACACTCAGGGTTCACCCCCATGTGGAAATGCACTGCAAGAGGCATTCCCCAGTAACTGTATCTGATGCAGAAATGAGAGCTGTGAGTATTATTCCAGAATAATTTTCAATACCTATTTTTTATGCAGCCACCCAGTTTCTGAATTAGCTCTGAATAAGGATTAGAGTCAGACCAAAAAAGAATTCCTACTCTGAAATAGGAGCATCTACAGAAGATGTACGCCCAAATAATGTTCTGGAATAGCTATTTCAGAAACTTTCCAAGCACTGAGGAGCCCTGAGGGCAGGCAATATGAGGTCTTCCAGCAGCAACAGGGTGGCCAAGTTTTGGACTGCTGTGAAATCTTGGGTGGAGCAGGGAAAGCTGCCACTACCAGGCCTTTGTGGAGCTCCTGGAGAAGTTTGGTGTGCAGGGTTTCTTGCAGAGAAAGAGATTCTATCCTTGAACACACATCCCCAGCTCACAGATGTGAGTACACATGAAGCCAAACAGGCTTATGTCCATTAGTCCTGCCAGGATATTTTAGCTTGACCTCCTCACTCTCTCTCTCTCTCTCTCGTGTTTTGGCAGACCTGCGGTTATTTTTATAGAGTTAGCCCAAATACATGCTGAATGTAATGGTCCCCTTCATGCACTGCAACACTGAATATACTGAAAATATGTATTTCAATTTCTGCTTCACATTTGCCCTACAAAGTCTTACATATAATGAACTCTTCTGTATCCCTTTTTTGAAGGCCAAAGCTCAGTTTGGGAACTTCTCCTCACTATTCAAGAAAGATTGAAATAAAATTGTTTCATGTGAAACAATTTTTCTTACACTGAAGAGGAAGATAATTTTTTGAGTTTTATTTACCATATAATGAATGTATAAATGAGGCTATAAAATATGTGCATATTCTTTTTCCTGGTTGATTTTATGGAAATACAATTCCCCTCCTCTATTGCATTGCAGCCTATTTACATATACAATCATAGTCTTCCTTTTTGCCAGTGAGTCAACAGCCATGCCTTGTTCCAAATGTTCCTATTATTTTCTTATTATTGCAGACAAATGGTATCAAGTAGGTATCTGTGTAAGTAACTTTATGTTTCTCATAGCGATGAATGCAACACAAAGTGTATTTGCATAGCCCAAACAAGGTTATTGTTTACAGTTTGTAGTAGGTTGACCCTGGACCAGGATCACCAGGTACCCATCCAATCCATTTTCCCTTCTGCTGCTGGAGAGGAGAGAGAAAAATATACCAAAGAGTTTATGGGTTGATTTCAGGACAGAAAGACATCACTCACAGGCAAAACAGGCTCAAATTTGGGATATTAAATGAATTTATTACTAAGAATTGAGAGCAGAATAATGAGAAGTAAAATAAGACCTTAAAAACGCCTTTCCCTCACTCCTCTTTTCCAGCTCTATCTTCTCCCCCAGCAGTGCAGGGAGATGGGAATGGGGGTTATATGGTCAGTTATCACAGCTTGTTTCTGCTCCTGCTCAGGGAGAGGAGTCCTTCCCCTTTTCCAGCTTAAGGGCCCCTCCTACAGGAGATAGTTCT